>JAKCPI010006435.1:0-18185 GCA_023213315.1 Euborellia annulipes | reverse complement strand
ATGTGTAAAAAGTAAATAACGTTGATTTTCCCAACCACTTTTTATGAGAGGATACAATTTTTTCCTTGGTACTATAGTTTAATACGAATAATAAGGAAAAAGGCGCCATTTTAGCCTCCGTATAAACAATTAGAAAAAAAATCTTAAACCTAAATCACCATTGACGTTTTAAATGAAATGGAAATTCCAATTAGAAATTGTTATTTGTCGGCATCTTTTAAGGCGGTAACATAATATTGAGAAGATGAGAGAAAGGACATGGAAATTAACCAAAAGAATTGGAATTTGAAAATATAAATAATTATAGTGTAGCTTTGCAGTTAAGGATGAGATCGAATTAAAGAAAATTACTGGAAATTTCAAAAAAAAAAAAAAAAAAAAAATTGATGTGACTGGTCGCACAGCACAGAACTTTCCCTGACCTTCAGTAAATGATAGATGTGTTCTGTGCTTGTCACACCAGATTTTTTGTTAGGTCATATATTTAGTTTCCGCTGATATATTAGAATTCAAGATGTAATTTGATGAAAGGGAAGGGAGCCCTCACAGGAGACAGCAGCCTGGTTTATATTGTTGACGAGATCTACCCTGACGATGAGTTTGACTAGCTCTCGAAACGTCGGCAACAATATAAAGTTTTTTATATCACCTGGCTGCTGTCTCCTTCTCTTTGCCGGACCCATTTTTTGGACTCAAGGAACCTCAAATATCCGGTGTATAAGCATCAAAATCCAACATGACATGAATCTAATACTTTCTCTTTCTATATAATATATAGAATATATTAATATATATTGTATATCAGGGGTTTCCAAACTGTGCGCCCTGGGCGACTGCTCTTGTTTTTTGGATATTGTAAAAAATATTATTCGCCTTTAATTTTTCGTTATAAGTCGAAAAATTTAAGTCAGGAATTTTAATTATTTATTAAAACATGCAAACATACGAGGTATAAATGGACCCTGTTACGCATTAGTGTGCCAAGCGCCAGGATTCGGGATGTGAGAAAATTAACTTTAAAGTTTTTCTGATTTACATTGTTTTGATTAGTTTATATATCATTTTTTTTTTTGTCAATTGTGCAAGTAACATTAAATATAAATTTTTTAAGGATATATTTCATAAAAAATACTATTAATTATAGCATTTGAAACAATATTCCGTGCTTAACTCAATTTTTTTGGCGCTTGACACACTAATGCGTAACAGTGTCCAAATATATCAATGCGAATCTGAATTCGAAAACTGCGCCGGGAACTGAAGAAGTTTGAAAACCCCTGCTCTATATATAGGTAAGAGAAAGTAAGAAATAATCGTGAGAAATATAGTGTTAAAATTTTGAAGTCATTTAGAAATTATAAAAATAAATAAATTTATTAATTTGGGGAGGGGCAATCGATAGACCACCCTATAAAAAAATTTTCTGGCAAATGCCCTGCTACACCCAGTAATTGATCAACTTGGGCTAATCATACTACTTTTAAATAGCTATTTGGCAGTCATATTAATGAAATTTTAGGTTTTATATAAAACAAAAACGAAGGGTATCTTCTTCTTTACTCTAGTGACACACAGTGGCGTAGCGAAGGGGGGCAAGGGGGGATTATCATGCCCTGGGCGCTACTCACAATAAGCTCGCTACGCCACTGGTGACACACGCCCCCTTGAATTGCCGCCCTTGTTATCAATATGTTTATGTTGAAATTTATTCAAGTGACGCAGAGTTGAATTTCAATTTGGTGTAATATTCAAAAATTAAATATTTCTAAATAATAATTATTCAGCGAAAAATAAGTTTCCTTATGAGAATATTTTTTAATATCTCACTGTTTGATAAAGTTTTAGCTAATTAATCTCTCCTGTGACGTAAGAGTTGTTTTTATAATTCACCCTCATCCAATTAACGATTAGATTTTTTTTTAAAGACCAATGATTAGGCTTCTTTTTTATCTTTTTTTTTTTTTTTATAATCTCGTCTCGCATTCATTTTAATAAAGAAATTTCAATAACATGTGAAAATATGACATAATGATAGTATCTTTTACAATGAATCTAGAGTATATACATGTTAATGTTTGTTTAAAATGAAACGACGCAGCTTAACAAGAGGGAAAGAGAGGGGGGATGGCAGCTGACGTCATTCGTTTTATCTCCACTTCCGGTCCAGCGAGCGTTGAATGAAACGTGGGCACACACACACAAGCTAGGAGCATACACACACACACACACACACACGCCTACACGGCCTTGCTCTATGATGAGGATCCCCCCCCCCCTACATATACATTCACACATAGTAGAAAAGTTGAGGTGATGTGACCATCAACGAGCTTATCATATATCAATAAAAACACTTTGCAGAACTAAACCAGGGGCAAGGGAGAATCTTACAATGGTTAGTTAACATTTGCAGCTTTATTTATTCCATAAAGAGAATTAGTTGATTAAAAAATCAGATAGATTTTTGATAGAAGCCTAAATACCTGTAGGACTAAAATTTTGTAATTGCTCTGTATAAAAAAAATATCACAGATAGATAGAAGAATTAAAAAAATACTTTGTGATTTTGGAGACGTTCGAGACAAATGATGTTGTCGTTAAAACTAATACTTTATCTAGAACAATATTTTATCCAGTGAAGTAGGTTCCTGCCATAGAATAGATTCCCAACAATTATGTACCCTTTGAAATAGAATTTTTTGTCTATTAAAAAATATTACATAGTTAAGGCCGTATATTTGTTTACTTTAACTAGGATAATAACTTCCAGGGAACCTCTGGGTCCGCTGGCCTCGGGTGGAGGCCCATGTCTTTCGGTAAAATATGGTAGATTCTTTAATTTAAGTACACTTAGTAAAGAGAGGCTTAAATGTCAAACGGTGCAATTGGGCATTAAAGTTTTAAATTTCCCTCTCTAACTCGGCTTCCTCTCAATCTAACCAATCAGAGAGAGAGAATGGTAAAAAGCAACATAAAACGGAAGGCTAACTCTTTATATTAAGCCTATAGTGAAACATATAACTTTGTTTTAATTTTTCTGATTAAATCATAATATATCAACTAAAACCAACTGTTACCAGGTTAAATTTAGAGAAATATAAGTTCAAACATTAACGAAATAAGAGTTTTGGATAAATCATAGACTGGAGCTTCAGAGATTTTTGGGAAAAAATCATCGTTCGTGTGGATGAGTGTTTTAAAATTGTAAGCATATTAATCGACAAAGCATATTTTTATTCATACTAGAAATGACCTGGTATTAGGCCTGCATTTACATATATTAATAATAATCAGGGATGGTATTTTTTCTCCAAAACTTTCTAAAAAACATTTTAAAATTTTGTATAAAAGTCGCCTGATGTTAAATCTATTGCAATATATCATCCAAAAAATCGATTTTTGTACGTAGGCTCGAAGCATAAGGCATTAAATTAGGTATGTAAATATTACGATAACTGTTATCAGGCCATGTTTATTTAATTTAATTGGTAAATAAATTAAAATTATATTGGTGAGAATGAGTAGTGAACCCCTGACTTTTGAAATATTAAGTCAAAGCTTGGCTCTACTCCTAGGGACAGGGTTAAATTGAAATTAAATGAACTTTTTTTTATTCTCAAAGGAATGATATGGCAATATATAAATTGGCTAATCCAGTTATTTGCTTCGGGAAGTTAGGCAACCCAAATGACCAATTCACTAATTAATTACTCTTGTGAAGTCGTAGATATCAAATACTTAGAAATTAACAAATAGTCTACTTTCTCTGTAGAAATTCTACATAATTAGCCATGGGGCATAACATCATGTCAACAGCCCTTAAAAAAAAGAGAAGCTTTGGATTTTAAAACGAATATTCCCAAATAATTTTTGTTTAATTTCCATTGAGTGAATAATTCCCTTCGCCATAGAAACAATTAACGTCAACCTTTGAAACAAATAACATAGTGTTTGATTTGTATATAAAATTTTAATTTACACGAGAACCAACGGTCGAAAGTTTAAATCTTATTATTTTGAAAAAGTGCTTTGAAGAGGTTCCTGAAAATTAGGGAAGAATTAATGATCTCATTTTTTTTTCCTCTCGTCGTAATTATTTTGTAAGTATTAAATTTGCTAATAAAAATCTGGTGTGACTGGCGCACAGCACACAACTTTCTCTTACCTTCGGTAATCGAATGTTGTGCACTGTGCTTGTCACACCAGATTTTTTGTGTCGAAATATATTTAGTTCCCGACAGTACGGTACATTTGAATTCAGATGTAAAATTTATAAGTATGGGAAAATATTTATATTTTGTTACCATGGCAACCATTTTTCCTATCTTTCCTATGAAACACAAGAGTAAAGTGGTCTTCAGAAGATTTCAATCGCAAAATGAGAATATACATTTGAAAGAGCATCTAAAAAATAATTGATTTTTGAATTTTAAAAAAAATCGTTGGAGCAAATTTTGAGAAAATCGAAAAAAACTGAAAAAGTACATCAATAAAGTACTAGTACTCTTTGGCCGATTTTGATTAAAAGCTTATTTTTCCGGTCCCGGGGAGTGTTTAACTTAAATATAAAATTTCAACCTCGTAGCTCAATTCCTTCATCCTTAAAATTGAACACACACCCACCCACCCACCCACCCACCCACCCACAGACAGACCATGTCGCGAAAACCACTTTTTTGGATTCAGGGGACCTCAAAACGTGAAGATCCATCAAAATCTCGACATCGAATTTTTGACATGAATCCACTACTTTCTCTCTATATATATATATATTACATATATACATAGGTAAGAGAAAGTAAAAATATGGATCGCCCTTTAATATCACACACCGGAATGAATATTCCATTCTCACTAAATAAGTAAGATGGGATAACTTGCCCGGTATGATATATATATATATATATATATATATATATATATATATAAGTATCATACCCATACGACCAACTCCGGGACATTAGTAATTTCAAAGGACTGAAGATGGGACAATAAAACATCTGGTTGAATTGTAAAAATAAGTAGAGAGCGGAAAAGTCTCTTATTTTCGTAAAAAAGTCGCCTTAAGTCTTTTTTTTTAGCCAAATAGTCGATAAAAAGTCTGTTTTTGGCAAAAAAAGTCGCTGTCAAATTTAACAATTAATAATATGAGAAAGTAATAGAAATAAAGAACTTATCTCACGATAATTGAGAATTTAATTAAATTAAATAAATACAAATATTTAATTTCATTAGTACAAAAGTAAAATTCTGGTATGAGCGTTGCACAGTACACAACTTTCTTTTAGCTTCAGTAATTGAAAGTAAAAATTTGAATAATCGAGTATAAAAGTCGCTTTTTTCAAAAGAAAAGTCTCTGAAAGGCAAAAAAGAGCCAAAAAAGTCGCAAAAGTCGTTTTTAAAATCTCAAAAAATGTTTCTTTTTGTGAGATCAGTGGAGATATCTAAGAAAATCCGTAAAAGTCTCAAAATTGACAAAAGTCGAAAGGCCTAAATGGATTTCAAATTAAATATCAAAAAATGTGGATTATGGGAATTACTCAAAAACGAAAAAACTCTCCATACCCAAATTTTATAATTAAGCTAAGTATCTATGCCGCACGCGTCTTGAGGTGTTTCAATCAAATCGGCCATAGAGTACTAGTTCTTTACTGATGATTTTTCAAGTTATTTTCTCAAAAATAGCTAAAACGATTTTGATTAAAATTCATAAATCAATTAATTTTTTAGATGCTTTTTAAAATGTATATTCACATTTTGCCCTCGAAATTGTTTGAAGCACACTTTTCTCCTGTAAATTAAATTATATGAGAAATAGTTGCCTTGGTAACAAAAAATCTGGGGTGATTAAGGCACAGCACACAACTTTCTCTTACCTTCAGTAATCAAAAGCTGTGTACTGTGCTGTCACACCAGATTTTTTTGTGCCGAGTTATATTTAGTTTCTCATAAAACCTTAGTTCCAAAATTTTGAGAAAATTAAAAAAAAACTTAAAAAGTACTTCAGTAAAGTACTAGTACTTTTTGGCCGATTTTGTTCAAAAGTTTATTTTAATTACCTATTTTAAATACAAAATTTAAGCCTTGTAACTCATTTCCTTCATCTTTAAAATCATTACACACAAACTTACACACAGACAGACACACAGATCAATTTGAGGGACCCTTTTTTTGGACTCAGGGGATCTCAAAATTCATTAAAATTTCGATATCGAATTTTTTACATGATCGCAATACTTTCTCACTATATATTACAAATATAGGTAAGAGAAAGTAAAAATAGATCTGAGAAGTTATATTAAAAGTTACATTAAAAATCAATTTTTCGCACTATCATATTGGCTCTAATTAAAAAAAAAAATCGCGTGATGTCATAATTTCACCCACACATACAATCAAATCAAATGAAAACATATTATTTTATCTTTATCCGTATCTCTACTGTTAATTAACGATATCCCACTAAATTTAGTCAATGATCAAGCATTTTTTAATCGAATGGAAATGATCTTCCACATGTGGACAAAAGAGTCGTTCGATTCCATATCGTTTTAGTTCTTCGTAATTTCTCATTATAATTTTTTCAAACCGTAAAATAATTAAAAAGAGATAGATAGGGTATTTATTAAAAACAATTAAATTATGGTTGGCCTAAAAAAATTATTTTATTTACAACAATAATTGAATTAAATGGAGTTTTATCTTTTATTGATAGCTAGCAAAGGTATAAAGGGACTAAATAAGCAATAAAACAAATTAAATAAGCAATTAGTAATTAAAAAGACAATATATCAAGAGTAAATTAAAATAATTAATAACCTCTCTTCGCTCTGAATCATTAATAGCTTTCATTCAGAGTATAATTATTATATTATACATATAGAGCCTATATGTAGGCCTATAATAAGGTTGTCAATGTCATAACTAGTGTAGTAGCTCAGAGAGTAAACTCGATCCATTTAATTTAGGGCTAAATATAATTCTTCCGGATGACTTGGCCTGTGGTCACGCCACCAGCAAAGGTCGAATGACCGCATGACCCTCTGGTCCAGGGACAAGCTGCGACCTGATCATCTCAGCGCTTTAAAGAGGGCGGATCATTAAAAGAAGAATAAAAACATTATTTTCTTTTGAAAAATTCCGAAAGTAGCGAAATTTGATAAAAAATTAATCAAAATGAGTTTATTTTTATATTTTCAATAAATATTGACGTAATGTACAAGGAAAATCCTTATTATAACAATTGATTCATGCTATTTGCATTTGGATACCAAATGGCTTAAATAAGAATGCCTGGACCCCAATAATAGATAAATTCTTAAATAACGGTTATCGTCAAAGTCTTATATGGCCTAAGTTGCCGAAAAGACTGTGTGAATGTGTGTGTGAGTGTGAATGTTAAAAAAAAAACATTTATACAAATAAAATAATTAAAATAATCCTAAAAAAAAAAGTAAAAAAGAAAAGGTAACTTATAAGGTCATTACAATTTATACGTATAAATAAGAAATTATATACATATTAATATTTAAGATATTATATATAATCACGTACATTGGCGTAGCCAGAAATTTTTGATGGGGGTGTGGGATCAAGAAATTTTTTTCAAAAATTTAAGATTATTTTAGGGTATTTATAAATCATTTTGGTTTGTTTTTTTAGCTAGAGTAAATTATTATAATTTACTTTCTCTTACCCTACATGAAATATAATTTGTATTAAATATCTAGTCATGGCTTGGATCCCAGGAGGGGGGGAGGTTTGAACCCCCCCCCCGGCTACGCCTATGATCACGTACAAAGATCCGTGAGGAAAAATCATACAATTTAATATTTATTAATTTAAATATTCAACAAAAGTTAGTTCCATTTAAATAAATAGGGAAGGGGTCTAATTGGCCTTCGATGCCGAAAAAGACTTTAAATAAAAAATAAATAAATAAAAAAACCTTAAAAGCCAAAGGGGGTGGGTTCCAATTCCAAGAAATCTGATATATATTTATTTAAATAAATTAAATACTAATTGCCGTAATGTCGTAGCCAGAAAAACTTTTCGTGAGAGGAAAAGGGGGGTTTGGTTGATCTGGGCGTTAACCCCCCCACTACCAGTGGCGTCATTTGGGGGGGCAGGGGGGCATTTGCCCCCCCCCCCCAAGGGCTCTGATTTTTATAAAATTTTATATTATTCTAAATAAAATACTCCAAAATACATCTACGAGTATACAAACTGTACAAAATTAAACAATTAATTAAATTAAATATGTTTTGGCCAAATTTGAGTACCCATTTGTAAGTAAATAAAAAAAAAAAAAATGTTTGCCCCCCCAAGAAAAAAATTTGCCCCCCCCAAGAAAAAGTTGAAATGACGCTACTGCCCACTACCCCTTATTTGCAAGATGAATAATTTTAAAGAATATAAATATATAAGCTTTTTTGGGTACCAAATGGCTTAAATGGAAATGCCTGGACCCCCAATTGATATTATAATATATAACGGTTATCGTAAAAGTCTCATATGGCCTAAGTTGCCGAAAAGACAGTGTGTATGTGTGTGTGAATGGAAAAAAGCGTTTTTTTTATAAAAAAAAAAAAAAAAAAAAAAAAAAAAAAAAAAAAAAAAACCTAATGCCCTCAGCTGCCAAAAAAAGTAAACGAATAGCAAAATTATAACAAAAGCATATATGGACCCTGTTACGCATTAGTGTGTCAAGCGCCAGCTACAGAGTTTTGAGAAAATTAACATTAAAGTTTTTTGTTTTCATTGGATTATATATAATTTTTTTGTCAATTGTGCAAGTAACATTAAATATAAATTTTTTTAAAGACATATTTCATAAAAAAATACTATTAATTATAGCATTTGAAACAATATTCCGTGCTTAACTCAATTTTTAATTTTTTTTGGCTCTTGACACACAATTGCATAACAGGGTCCATATAGATTCTTATTTTTTGATGATACCTGAATACAAATTGTTTCTAGTAATCCATTTAAGGATTAGACAAGTCTAGCGTTTTAATCATAGTGATCTTCAAATACACCGAGTATATACACTGTTAAAAATTCTCAAGAAAACTTCCTATACAAGTATAGGAACTCAGTTTCATAAACTGTTTATGAATATATATGAGAAAGTTCAATTTGTTGCCAACCTAACAAATTTCTTGTATATTTTAAAATTAATTATTTTGGTAAAAATTGTTAATTTTAATTTGAATTTTTATAGCTATTTAGTTGAATTTCTTTATAAAAATTATTTAATTAGTATGATTGTAATATACTTCATAAATATTTAAATAGTTTAGAGCGCGAATTTCAAACCAGAATTTAATAAATTTAGATTTGTGAAATAAATTTTAAAAGAATAATTTCAAGTTTCCTTAAAATAATTATAAAATAATATTAATAAAAATTCCTTGAGGTAGTCGAGTTATTTGAGAACGTTTAGACCAGTGATTCTCAACTTGTCGCGCAGTGCACTTTTAACGATTTCAAAATTTAGCGGCACACAAAGAAAAAGATAAGTTTAAAAATTGGTAATTTGTTCATAAACTTTTATATTAATTTTATTTCATATCCTGGGTATATTAATATTAAAATACCGAAGTATATGAAAAATGATTGAAAATTCATATTTTTTTTTACAGTGTAGCCAAAGGGGGACTAATTTAATTTGACTGAATTATCTATTTATAAAATGGTCACAAATTAAAGAAATTAGAAATGCAAAATGAATTTCAAAACCATCTTAGACATATTGATAGCAAAAAGAACTAATTATAAATTAAAGTTATGCCAAAATTATGTTAAACATTAATTAATCATAAGCGAATTAAGAGAATCAGGTCTCCGATTCTTAGTAATTAATGTCTATAAAAGGTATACAATAATCTTTGTTCAAATAGGTTATTGACAGTTATTACAAAAAATATTGTAGATGTGTCTGGACCAACTTCTTCATCCACTTACGTCTAATTTATAATAAACTACATGTAAAATTAAATTGGATAAAGTGTGTATAAAGTTTTGATTTATTTTTTGGACACCTCTTTGTGGGTAAAATTAATTATCTATTAATTTATTACTAGCCAGAGGACATGACTACCTATAATTAATTTAAACTCCAATTAGTCAATAAAACAAATTCTCTTCGTGATATGTAAATTTGGTTGCCTAATTCTAAGGAGTTTTTTAGATTTCCAGTTTAAATATCTTAATATATAAATATTTTATTTCTATGTCATTTATATAATCATATAAAATAAATCAAAGAGAGGTATTTAGCAATATTTATTCAGTATGAGTGGCGATGAGTCGGGTAGCGGTCAAGTAAGTAAATGAGTCACCGACACACAAACGTTTCACCGCCCAAATCCTCCTCACATCTGAATACAATCTTTATCTATCCACAATTTAAAAATAAATTTCCTCAAATGAGATATGTTTGAATTAATAAAATCAAAATTACTTATGTAATTTCAAATATTAAAAAAATTTAAATATATTTTATAATTATGCTTTCCTGAGTTACAAAAAAAAATGTAATATTATTGACTTAAAATGCGAATTATCAGAGATAGCGATGATAGGTTTATCTGATAATGCTATTATTGTCAGCCCACATAATCAGGCTCAGTTCTTTTCCATGTAGATTTAATATGTGATAACAAAAGTCATAATAAAATGAAGTGGAAATATCATCAGGTGTATTCTAATATTATTATTTTAAAATTATTTATAATATGAAAGATATATGGCCGCCAGATAAAAGCAAATTAATAATAAACTACTTAATTTCTGATGAAGTTTCGCTTATTATTATTATGGGAGTTTTAATCATTGACCACATTTTATATTAATTACACAGGGGAACAAAAAATACCTTTTTTTGCTACCGGGGTATTTGAAACAATTCCTCAGTAGTTGGGAAGCTGATTCTAAAAATGCCATCAGTTTTGCCCCATCACGTCTAGTTTTAGAGCTATAGAGAAAATTAAATTTTAATAGAAAATGTGCTATAAAGCGGCTCTTATTTTGAATTACCTGGACTTTTTTAAGGCGACACCCCTTAAAAATATGCAGAAAGTTATAATATATATAAATTTTAAGGTTCAGCCCAATCGGAGGTCATTTAGAAGTGCCACAAACGGCTTAAAGTTTAGAAAAATCAAATTTTGCACAACCCTAATACAATTTTTCTGATCCCTGAATGCAAAAAACATATTTTTATGATATTCTATAGTTCTTTAGCTTTCCAAAAAGTATTCATTCATGAACATTTGTTAATAATTAACGAAATTATAAACAAAAACGTTATCAAAGTCTGGTAAAAAAAAAAAAAAAAAAAAAAAAAAACACTTAGGCTGCCTATCTTTTAGGCTCTTTTCTTTTAGGAATAAACCTAACTATTGCATATATTTTTTTAAAATATTTTGTTAATAATTTCGTTAATAATCAACAGAGTTTCACGAACGAATGCTTTTTGGAAAGACAAAGAACTCGTAAAAATATGTTTTGGCATTGAGGGATCAGAAAAATTGTATTAGGAGTGTTCAAAGTAAAAAAATAAAAAAATTAAAAGATTCGATTTTTCTAAATTTTTAGCCGTTTGCGACACGTCTAAAGACCTCCGATTGGGCTGAAACTTAAAATTTATATGTATTTTAACTCTCTGCTTATTTTTAAGCGGTGTCACCGTAAAAAATTCAGGTAATTTAAAATAAGAGCCGCTTTTAGAGCACATTTACTATTCAAATTTAATTTTCTCTATAGCTCTAAAACTAGACGTGATGGGACAACTCTGATGGCATATTTGGAATCAGCGCTACCCAAATACCTAGAAATAGCTTCAAATACTCTGTCAACAAAATCACTGTTCCCCTGTGTTATTTATTAAAAATATAAATAATATACGTTTGGACTACTTATAATTTTAATATAATTTAGTAGTTGCGAGGTCCCAAGCAGTCTACACAACTAGTCAACTGGCGCTGTTAATTCAAATTTTCTTAGGGTCGGTTGCTTCACTTCTAAATAACTAGCTATCCCTTGGATAAACTTTTTGATATGACTTACGAACATTTTCATATCTAATTAAGCTAATCATATGATTAAAAAAGAGCCGGGATCGTAGTTAACTAGTAACGAGCCAAAGTTTGGTATAAGGTCTAACTAAGAGGTGAAATTAGAAACACAAGGTTTAATTATTTATTTTTTGGAAATTTTTATATTTTTGTTAAAAAATTAATTAGCTTTAATTAATTTAATTGGTAATAATCTTCGGCCCTTGGTGTAGTGTATAGCGTGCTGGCCATTTGTATGTAATAAGGGTCACGGGTTCGCATCCCATCCAAGGCGACAAAATTTATTTCAATTTAATAATAAATAGGAACGGGGTCTAAATAGCCTCCCATGCCGAAAAAGACCTTAAACGAATAAAAAAAATTTTTTTTTAATAATTAAAAAAAAAATTATTTATTAAGTTGCTAACTTCACAAAACTTTCCTTAAATTTCAGATAGTGGCTAATTATATGTGAAAAAATTCATATTTTTTAACTCGAAGTGTAAGCGTGTTCTTGTTTACTATATCGATGATTGGCTATAGGCCGGATAAAATTGCTAGTTGACTAAAAGTGAATTAACTGGCCCTTAATGTTTTTACTTTTTTATTTTTATACAGTATAAATTCCTTATTTATAATTTTTTAAAATGTTTTAAAATTAATATGTTAATTTTTTTAAAGTTCTGACAGACAACCAAGTCTGATTAAAATTCTTTTATTCTTGATTCTTTTTTTTTTTTAATGAGAGAAGGCCTTGCATGCGAGCAAGTGCATTGGTTTAAACAACTAATCACATTAGCTTGAACTCTATGTAAACATTGAGCCATATGGGCCTCAAAGAGTGAGTCTGCCCAGTGGTGATGTCATCGAAAATAAATATTTTGAAAACTCTACACGAAATTGACATCTCTTGGGTAATATATTCGTGGATTTTTATCAAATGAAATAAATACCGAGAGACTATAATTAAATGTGACATCACCAATGAAATTGTCACTAATTTGATTTGCAAATTTATACCAATTGAAAAATGTACAAAGAGCTTATGTAAGAAATATTTTGTAGGATATTATAAATTATTTTCATGTCTATTTATTATTTTAAATTATATTATTTATTATACGTATTTCTAGAAGAAAATAAGTGTAGGTTTTAATAAGAATATAATCAATAATGATAGTTATTTTAAAAAATAAGTATACTTAAAGTAAAATTAAATTATTAAGTAAATAATTTAATTTTTTTAAATTTCAACATCGTGGTAGAAATTATTTTTTTCTTAGACTTTGATTTGAATAAATAAGTAAAAAACTTTATTTAGGATGTTTTGGCAAGGTTTCACTTTGCTATCTTCAACCTTTAAGACCATGGGCATAGGTATTAAAATTATATAATAATACAAACAAAATAATGTCTTATTGTCTTATTTTATTTTAAGGTCATTTTTGACATCTGAGAACATTCAAATCCCCGTACCTATTTATTTCAATTGATTGGTATCCAATTGAATTGAATTATGTATGCCTTTTTAAATTAAATTAAAAATTTGGAGGGAAAGTGGTGTAGGTTTTCCCTGAAACATATTTATAAATAAAATTAAGTTGTGGGGGCTCGCTCGTGTAGTGGACAAGGATGCGGGCTTCTACAAAGAAGATCCCTGTTCAAATCCTGGGCTTGAGGGATTTTTTTCATTAAATAAAAATATTTATTTAATGTAAACAAATCTTTAATAAACAGGTACTGAATTGGAATATTGGATCTCACCACAATAGCCCCCAGGCAACTCTACGAGGAGAGGAAGTTGCTTTGACATCCCGTCCTATGGAAGGGACGTAAAGAAGGTTCCCTCAGTGATTCATTCATTCTTCGAAAGGAGTGGGTTACACGCCGGTGCTGAGGGTGTCCCTCCTCAAACCAGGATATCCTCCATATTATAGAGAATTGAATAAAAGGAACCTGGTGGAACCAGAAATAAGGATTAGTTCACTAGCTAGAAATGAACGCAGGAGGAGTTAGAGATAGGAAATAATGTAACTTCACGGGATGCTGGTAGATGGCTACCGCCAGATGACGGTTGTGTTTGAGGTGTGTGTCTTCGTACACGTAAGCACCTCGGGTAAACAAACGGGGATCCCATAGAAATTTATAATAAAATAATAAATCTAAGTTGCACAATTAAAATGTACAGTGAGCGCCACAATTAAGTCCCCACCTGATAGCTAGAGCCTTAAGTATATGATATATAGTGAAATAATTTTAAATTTGGTAGGGTAAAATAAAATCATTTGTTCCAGATTTTACGTTTTACCTTTTCGCCATTAAAATTATTTCACTATACACCATATACTTAAGGCTCTAGCTATCAGGTGAGGACTTAATTGTGGCGCTCACTGTGCATACCTATGAAATTATATGAAATATTTTAATCATCGAACCACCTGAAAATTTTTTATTTACATAAAGAATTTTTTGTGTATTAAATAATTAAAAAATATTACATAGTTAAGGACGTATATTTGTTTACTTTAATAACTAGGTTAAAAAGATTTTTAAGTTTTTGTTTAAAGACAAACAAATACTAGAAAAGATAGTGATTTGTTTACTTAATATATACCCGAAGGTGATTATTTAATAAATGACCACAAAAATCTTTACATATTTGTTAACTGTACCGTTAAAGGGGTATAAAATTTAAATACAATATGAAACGAGGGGCAGATTTAGGGAACCACACCTTGAATTAATTATATAGATGTCAACGATTAAATAAAAGAAAAAAAAAATTTTGGCACTTTTAAATCGAAGGTATTTTTAGTTTAGGTTGTGTAAAAAGAGAATATGTTGACCCGGTCCGAAATTGAAGCAATTAAATGTGTATGTGTGAGTGTGGGGAGGAGGAGGGAGGGTTAGGGTGGGAGTGGTGAGTCAGGAGGCATTCGCGGTGGCGCCATTGGGTTGGTTTGGCATTCGCCACGGGGACACAGGGTTAGACTCTCGCCATTAGCGAGACATGCTTTCGCTTCTAAAAACCGCTTGGGCTAATTCATTTACAACTGAATTAATCAGCTACTCGAGAGAAAATTTATTACAAATCACGATCACGAAGTTATTTATTCACCGATCATTTATTAGGTCCAGGCGATTTCTCAACCGAGAGGACCAACAAAAGAGCATACGAAATATTCTATTTAAACTAAGAAATTTTCTAGTTTTATTTATGTCGAGTTGTTTTAATTAAATAATTTGATAATCACGATGAAGGTGAAAATCAACATAGGCAGCAAATATTAAATGGTTTGAATTTTAAATTAAATCAAGATTGGAGTTTAGGCTTTCACAATTGTTATCATTAGTAAAATAATTAGATATGGTTTACTTGTAAAAATTACAACCTTTCGGCTACTCATTCTGTGGCCTTCTTCAGGTACAATTCAGCTAAAATTACAAAGATTGTTACATCTGTGACAATCTCAATTGAATAAGTTGAGAAAACAAGATGGCTGCCGCTTCTCGACCTGCTACGATCGCAGCGCCCCCCTGGTAATTTTTACAAATAAACCACATTTAAACCGAAAATCTAATTCTTTTATTAAATTAAGATTGTAAATATTTTTCTTTTACGTGGAAATTTTTTTAATACGAATTGAGATAACCGATGATGACCCGAGTAAAAAACAATTAAAAATCATCGGGGGATCCACACCCCCGCAGCAGATTTGCATAGTGAACCTTTAGAGACACAGATATACACGCCCGCACCAGGGTCAAACACACAGTAGATCGAATGTGACCAGAAGAAAAATGTGTGTCCGTGGTGCGGGCTTGTGGATCCCTGTGTGTCCCTAAAGGTTCACTATGCAGACCTGCTGCTGGCGTTTGGATTCCTCGATCATTTTTACTCGGGGAATGATTGAATCATGGGGCGGAATATTGAATTAGGCTACACCTGGCATTACTCCATCGTCAGTATTTACTACTACTCGGCCATAAATAATAGGAATACGAATTTTATAATACAACACCCTAATGGAGTATTTCCTTTTTTACTTTGCGCACCAACCGTAGGTTGGATAGGTAAAGTTACTGAATCGTAAAAAAAAAATCGAAATTGAACTGAATCTTCCAAAATGTTTTTTGAGATTAAGTAGTTTTTGAAATGATGTCTGTGTATTTGTGTAATTTTTTTTCGACAACGAAAACTCGAAAACTATTTAATCAATTGTTTTGCACACATAAACTAGAAGTAAAGGCCAAGAACTGAAAAGTTTTTAACCTTTAAAGCTTTTGTTAAACATCGGGCCATTGGGGGGGGGGGGTCTAAAGGAGAACGAGGGTCAATATTTTTTTCTTGAATACTATGATATTTCGGTCTTAATTAAGATCATCGCTTGATCTCTATGTTTATCGGTATAAATATTGTTTACAATTTTTACTTTTTAATAATTGAGATTTTATAAGAGCCCTAGAGCTTCTGACTGCCGTACTTATAAGTTGAAAATCAAAAGACAAGTCACGTGAAATTTACTTAATTATTTTTCCCTCTAATTTATAACATACTCTAGATGTCAATCGAACATCGCGATGTTCGAAACGATGCATCGTTTGTTTAGACAATGTCTGGTGGCGATGAACTAGAATATTACAAATGAATCAATGTGACATCAGCGTGAGCAAGTGCCACAATGAAAAGAAAATTAAATATTTCACTAAATTAAATGTTGCCAGAAGAGAAAAATAAAGGGATATGAATGGTCGTGGCGGTATTGAGGGATGGTATTAGAGTCAGATACTTTTAAATAAAATTAATTTAAAGCACCTACTTATTATTTTAAAATGCTTCCAGTACTATTACGAAGGCATTGCACCCCACCATCGTGAGAAAAATTTGTTGAGGCTTTCCTCATCTGGCATAAAATTACTAACATGGCAAAATGCCTAAGTAATTAGGTTGAATGATGGATGGGACTGAAATTATTAATGTATTCTAATTTCATTTTTGAGATAGTTAATATTCTAGTAAACGAAGAGAATAGAAATTATTTTTAATAATAAGAGAATTCTGTAGATTATATAAAAATATTTTTTTTGTTCGCAATCTGCTATCGTTTATTTAAAATAAGTGTATGTCTGTTTAATGTCGAGGTTAGCTACATAACAGTTTTTATTTAAAGCAAATGACATGTGCCCAGTGATTTTTAGTCAAGGAATGACTAAATTTCTAAATTTGTACAGAGAGTCAGTTTGCTTAATTTATGGAAGACGTTTTTCTTGATTTTGATAATTGTTAAAGTTAGCTTGTTAAAAGTCGGCTGAATGGAAGAGATTTGAAATTAGAAAAAAATAAAATAAAATTAGTCATAATTTTTTTTATTAAACAATAGTTAAAGTATTAATGGAGAGAAATTGTTGCCATGTTAATGAAATATATTATAAATATTTTCCCATGTTTATAAATTTTATATCTTTAATTCTAATATATCGGCGGAAACAAAATATATCTCGACACAAAAAATCTGGTGTGACAAGCACAGAACACAACTTTCTCTTACCAAAGCGTAAGAAAATTTGTGTAAGCATGTGCGACCAGTCACACCAAATTTTGAAAAGTATAACGTCACAGAAAATTCGATTGAACTTGAGCCTACCATATCGTCCCTGAATCATTTCATACTTCTAGGAGGGAAGGTGGATTTGTTTCATGGTTAAGAGCTAAGAACTATCACAATAAAATCTATTTTATTAAAAAAATTATTTTCATTATCTGGCTATTTAAATCATCAGCCAAAACGAGAAGTGAGGTATTGTACATAAACTAATTTTTTTTTTTAAACTCTGAACACCATACAAAAACATAATTTTGGCGAAATTTCCCACCTGAAAATTTTCAAATTATTCAAGTTTAAATTTTCAAATTTGTTATGTTATTATTTATCAACAACCTCGAATGAAATGGTGATTAATCTTCAATTGTACTTCAAAATATTATTAATAGTTGAACGGAATCCAGAAAATTTCACTTAAGTGATTGTGCAGTTTGGAATCCACCCTTGTGACTGGCTCACATATTATTCGGAGGTGTCGAATGCCTGACATGACATCCAAATGCTAAAAGTGATTATTTCT
>JAKCPI010006433.1:0-54179 GCA_023213315.1 Euborellia annulipes | reverse complement strand
GGGGACCCTTTTGGAGAACTTTCATTTGCACTGAAGATGGCAACCGTTATGGTTACCGAAACGTGTATCACCGATTTGAATTCTGATTTTTTCTCTGAAAGTAGGTCAAAAAAGAAGACAATCTTGAAAATTCCAGTTGGATTAGTTCAAATCCGGCCACTACTTAAAATTTTTAATAAGTCGATTTTTTAGTACGGTAGTTTTAAAAAATTCGTATCTCAGCTTCTATATGTTAGAGACTCATTTAAGCCGGCATTAGTCTAAATCCACTAAATCCAAGTTTACTTTTAGAGTTTAAACCGTAGGCTTTCGTTGATACATTTTGTAAATTTAGATGTGTAAATAAGTGAGTGTATTAAATTAAATTTTCCAGGCGATGGGATATTTTATTTTTTTAACTCCAATCCGTCAAATTAAGATTTTCTTTATCTTAAACGATATATGTCTTGATCCAATTGTTCAATCGATGGATGCTGTCGCTGTTGTTGCAAATTTCCACACATTTTGATTATTGCCATCCGGGTATGTTATCAAAGATATTGTTAATTGTGATTGCATTGGAGGTGTGTTTCGTGCTAATTGCAATATATGCTTTTCTCATTTTATATGTATATACAGCTCTGATGATGGCCTAGACCTCGGGCCGAAACGTCAGCCGTGAGGGCGAGAATTAAAATAAAATAATATTTGGCTGCATTCGTCTTTTTTTTTATTCATGACTCCATCATCATTAAACGCTATATTGAACTCCTTCTATTGAATACATAGTTAACAAGAATTAAATTTTAATTGAGAATCTATGTTTTTAATTTGTTTAAGGCCTTTTTCGGCATCTATTTCGATTGAAATAAATTTTTCACGCTTGGGGTGGAAGGCGAATCAGGGACCCTAGTAGGTAAATATTTATTTGTTTTATTGTCAACATTTATAATTTTAATTAGAATCAAAATGTTTGATTTTTTTTATCGTTAACCACCATATTTCAATCTTTTAGGAATTTTTCTCTTTTTTCCAAGAATCTTAGAGAGATGATGTGGCATCCTTGTTAGGTGATAAGCAAAAACAGACATCAGACAAGTAGAAAAAAAAAGCATGCATCGATCCCCTTTTTGGATAGACGGAGGGGAGAAGGGATCGGCCCTTTTGACCGGCTGGCTAGCTAAAAAATCCCAAAACCACACCACTCACTACCTGGTTCCCATAAAAAATAATAATATATATATATAAAAAAAGACCAGTTAAAAAAAAATACGAAGAGAGAAAAAAAATTGGTGGGAGATATATATAATAGCGTTAATTTGTCTGTCGGTGCGCGGTCAATTCTTTTAAATTCCTAAAAAATTTAATATATTTCTAATAGTCGTAATGGTGCCCTGGGGGTTAGGGAAGTGCCACTTATATCTGAATATTTTAAACGGAGTCGAATAATCGCAATTTTCACATGTAAAGGCGCCTACACAGGTAACTGCAAACTTGACAAGCATTCACACTCCACTCACACACACATACACAAAAGCTTTAATAAACAATTGAAACGGTAAGTTGAACAATTAAAATCTCAAAAGATAGATAATAAAATAATTTTTCCTTCAATATAATCCCTAAAAGAGCCTCTTCTTTAATCTTATATAAATTTCGTTGCAAAATTCCAACGGGAAGTTGCCCATACAGATCGTGACAGACAGACATAAGCGACTTATATATAGCCTATAGAATTATTTATATCATAAATTCGATAATTTTGATTGTTGTTGAAGTTGATATTTTAGTTTTTTTTTTTTAACATTCACACTTTTTCCCATTCACACTCACATTCACATATACACACACTTTTTTCGGCAATTTAGGCCATTTAAGACTTTTAAACGATACTCGTTGGTATCCAAATGGCTTAAATAAAATCATCAGACTGCCTGGGATCCGAACCCTCGAACCTTGATATACAAAGCAGGCGCGCTACCAACAAGGCCAAGCCCCAGGGCGTGACATAGTCTGAAACTATTTATAAAAAAAAAAAAATTTTAGTTTTGAACAGAACAATATTGTCTGTCATCTTAAAATTTATAAAAAATCATAATTGTGACGTTTGTTCATTGTATTTTGAAGAGAATGAATATATAACCATATAATATGTAAAATTGGCCCTGTGTTGTATGAAGTTTAAGAGAGTAATTTGTATATTTCAGGCCTGATGATGGTTGAAACCAAGGGCGGATACAAGGGGGGGGGTAAAGGGGATAATTACCCCTACTGAGATTTAAAAAAAATACTTTTTTTCGAAAAAAAAAAATGTATTTTTAATGTAAAATTTTAAAAATTAATACTTAAAAATATGATTTATATTTATATTCTGGCAAACAAGTACAGAATGCGCCTTTAAATTACCAAAATTAAGAAAAAAATGTGTGCTGTGCGACCAGTCACTCCAGATTACCCCCCCCCCCCGAGAAACACCTCTAGATCAGCCACTGGTTGAAACTGTGAGAATATGCACACAACAGTTGCCTGGCAATAAAATTCCTCTATAATAAAGTAAAATACTTTGTTTTAATTATCGTGAACTACTGTAGGCCTACATCATACAAATTTAAAAGAAGAAAACCTCCAATTATAAAAATTAAATATTAATATTTATTGTGTCTCTATTTAAAGCAAGTGAGTATCTTATTACTAGGAACCGACCGAATATTCGGTTTCGGTTACGGTTTCGGCCAGTTTCGGCCAAAAATCATGGTTTCGGCCGTAGTTTCGGTTTCGGCCAAAAAGTGGCCGAACCTTTCGGCCGGCCGAAACCAGAGTCTGAAAAAATGGGATGAGACTCGCATGCAAAAAAAAAAAAAAGGTCAAATAATTTGCACTTGAGGGAGAAAAAAATTTAGTCTCCCTAAAAAAAAAGGTAAAATGATTTTCACGGGAGGGAAAAAAAAATTCAAAAAAAAAAAAAAGGTAAAATGAAAAAAAGTTTTTATAGGAAATACAAGTTTCGGTTTCGGTTACGGTTTCGGCCGAAACTAAGGTTGAGGCCGAATATTCGGTTTCGGTTTCGGCTGAAAATCTTGTTTCGGTCGGATCCTACTTATTACCTTCGAATAAATTTGTAAATAAGTTTGACATTTTTAGGTTAATTTTTCCGGCATAAGCTGTTGCTTGCACAAGCATGCTTGTGCCGAAGGAAATTTGTGCAAGCTGGTACAAAAAGATTCCACATGCATGCTTGTCAAGTTTGCAGTCGCCTTAACACTGATGTGCTAACGTCTTTTAATTTAGGATGGAATCTTTTGTTTTTCAATAGGATAAATAAATAAAATTAATTATTAAATAATTCTTAGAAAGGGGGTTTCACTCTTTTTTAAGTAGAGGAAGAAAGGACCAAAGTTATATAACTTGAAGAGAGTTTGAGTATTTCAATGATGTAAGGCTTTTTTTTTTTTAAGAAGATGAAGACGGAGAGATGAAGATGGAGTGAGTCTTAAAGGAGAGGCAGCAGCATCAACACAGACGATGCTTATAACCTTGACCCTAACCAATAAATTCCTCTATTAACGTATTTAAAAAAAAGGGGGAGGGAAATATTCATGCGGCAATAATTAAAAATAAATAGAATTTGTTATTTTTAAAATAATGTTTGCCTACTTCGGACTTCGCCCCCTAGACCCCCCTGACTCTGCCCCACCTGCGACGGACCCTCGTTGGTGATTTTTCAAAAGGAGGGATTCAGGGCTCAATGCTTTTGCAAGATTTAGATTTTATTGCTGGATAATAAATGGCAGCTAGATATTATTTCATTTATTAGACTCTCTATGATGACGTTTCGGTCTTGGTTAAGACCATTCTCAGAGCTGGCGGGGTGTCAATATAATAATTGAATAATTGATTGCATATAAGGAGAGCACGCAAGCTCTGGGGATGGTCTTAACCAAGACAGAAACGTCAGCATAGATAAATAAAATAATATTTGAGCCTTCTCTCACATAAGAAGACCCGACTATTTTTCCTCTTCTCTCCAAAACATCCTCTATATCCTCGAAATCCCAACGGGAAGTTGTTCAAACAGATACGATAAATGTTTCCTCATACATTTTATATGGAAGAAATCGTAATAAGAGTTTTTTTATTAGGCCTATAGACCACATTTTGTATTCATTATATATTAAAAATATATTTTGTAACAACGTTTTTAGTGCTTATTTTTTTTTCCGACTCAAGTCTCCAAGGAAGACCTGCTTGAAGTTAGGAGCTTTTTTTATGCACTGAAGTTAGTAACCTATAAAAGTATTGGTTTCATGTCAAAAATTCGATGTCGAGATTTTGATGGTTATACACGTTTTGAGGTCCCCTGAAACCAAAAAGTGGTTTTCGCAATATGGTCTGTGTGTGTGTCTGTGAACAAAATATCTCAAGAACGAAAAGAGCTATGAAGTTGAAATTTTATATTTAAGTTTTGTACCCTCTTGGACCGTGAAAATAAGCTTTTAAACAAAATCGACCAAAGAGTACTAATACTTTACTAATGTACTTTTTCGATTTTCTCAAAATTCGCTCCAACGATTTTGATTAAAATTCAAAAATCAATTATTTTCTAGATGCTCTTTAAAATAAACATATTCTTATTTCGTCATTGAAATCTTCACTTTACTATACAATAATATATCGGCTGAAACTAAATATATGTCGACACGAAAAATCTGGTGTGAAAAGCACAGACGATTACCGAAGGTAAGAGAAAGTTGTGTGCTGTGCAACAGTCACACCAGATTTTTTCGCCTTTGCTGCCCATATACCACATCCTCATATATTATTTTCTTAATTTTGACTCACAAACTTTTTATTTTTTTTTATTTTTAGAAAAAAAAAACACTGACACTTCTTTCCCATTCACACTCACACACACATTCATACAGTCTTTTCGGCAACTTAGGCCATTTAAGACTTTAGACGATATCCGTTATTTATTACGATACAATTAAGGCGGTCCAGGCATTCTTATTTAAGCCATCTGGTATCCAAACGGCTTAAATAAAATCATCGGACTGCCTGGGTCCGAACCCGCGACGTTTGGCATAGGGAGCTACCAACTACACCAAGCCCGTAGGCCCGAGTGACAAACTTAATATGGCATAAATTATTTTGAATAGATTGACAAAAAAAAAAAATAACTACTGAAAAATTTCTTAATGAATTTTGTTATTTTGGTTGCCTAACTACCAGCAAATAGAAACATTAATTTTAATTTTGATGCATCTTCAGACTCAGATAATAGCCTGAATCCGATATTAGAGAGTAATAAAATTCCGTGACACTATCTTCTCATCTTATTCAATATTTTGTTGTAGAATGGTCCTTTCTCTTGTTAGAGTGAGCGAGGGTGGCTAAGAAAAGAAGACGGAACATCTTGTATGTTAGATGGCTGGACCACAAAAAATCCAAGATCCCGTTATCTTTAGGTGAACGCGCATCATCCCTTCCTTTTCTTCACACACACACATCGAAGATAGACACACAGACATGCACCCCTTCCGCATTCCAACGCCCCGAAACTATTAAACAGAGAGGAGAAGACGTTTTTTTTATCTCCTTTTTTTTGTATACTATGAACTAGGAACCGGTTAACAGGTTTGTGTTTAGGGCTCAAAGAGCCCTTTGCTTCTCTCTCTTTCTCTCTACTTAGACATTGCGTTATTTATATATGGATGAATTCATTTTCTTTTTTTTTTTTTGGTCTTCTAGAAGGAGGAACCAAACTAGCACTGACTAACGGAGCAGCATAATAGGATGTTGACTCTTAAAGCCCTTTTAAAACATTCTTTAATAAAAGCAGGTTGATTATTAGAAAATAAATAGAAAAAGTCGGGGATAAATGACGTCATATTAGTGTTTAAATTTTGACTAAAATTTTTCTTAGACGCACTATTCGTGTGAAATATATTGGTTTCAATGGTGTACAGTGCATAGACATGTATGCATCTGTGCATTGTACAGTGAGCACCACAATTAAGTCCCTGATAGCTAGAGCCTTAAGTATATGGTCTAGTAAATAGTAAATGGTGAAATAATTTTAAATTTGAAAAGGTAAAATAAAATCATCTTTACCAGATTTCACGTTTTACCGTTTCGGTTATTAAAATTATTTCACAATACACCATATACTATACCATATACGATATATATATATTCGTACTTAAGGTCTAGTGGCGAAAACATATGCACAATTTGCAATAAGCAGCAAAAAGAGGACATTACTCATTTTCTTTTGAGCTGCCCCATCTACAAGAACCTACGCGATCATAGGGAGAAAAACTCGGTTCTGGAGATTCTCAAAATAGAAAAAATCGCAATGACTTGAACACGATTTTTCATTTCACGAAACTTTCTCCTAATTTAATTGTTTTTGTTTTTGGCAGTAAGAAAAAAAAAATGTATTTTTGTTAATATTAGCTCAGAGAGATGCTACATTTGTAAAAAAAAAAAAAAAAAAAAAAAAAAAATGTAAATTATACTTCAAGTTCTTTGTAAGGCAAATTAGCCAAACAAATAAAATAATAATAATAATAATACTTAAGGTCTAGCTATCAGTTGGAGACTTAATTGTGGCGTTCATTGTACAATATATTCCAAGGAACGCCCTGGGCCTACCTTTTAAAATTTAATTAATTTCAAACATATGTGAGGCATGAACTACCGAATAAATAAAAAAAAATGTGGTGTGACAGGTCGCATTTGTTTTCAATACCAGAAATAGTAAATATTTCAATTTTCAAAGAAAGTAGGCCTACATCAGTAAAATGCTAGTACCCGAATTTTTCCAAACACGAGACCAAGCACAATTTCATATGGGGACCGATAGTAATATTTATTTATTATTTTTTTTTAAACACTCACACTTTTTTCTCATTCACACTCACATTCACACAGTCTTTTCGGCAACTTAGACCATTTAAGACTTTAAACGATACTCGTTATTTGTAAATATATCTATTGGGGGTCCAGGCATTCTTATTTAGGCCATTTGGTATCCAAAATGGCTTAAATAAAATCATCGGACTGCCTGGGATCCGAACACCGGACCCTTGGTATACAAAGCAGGCGCGCTACAAAATAAAGTTTCCTAAAAAAATATTATTTTTATTAAATTTCCCCCCTACAACAGCCAAATAAAGGACAAGTAACTTCTAGCTATATAAATAAATATAATTTATTTATTTATTTGATATATCACTTAGAGAGGAAGAAGTTATTTATTTATAAATCCTATCATTAAAAAAAGAGTTAGTTATTTGATTGCATAACTTAAAGGCGTTGCTAGAAAGAGACAGAAAGAGAGTGAATGATTTCACGCCAAGGAATTTATTATTATTATATTTTAATTATGTACTATTTTAGTATTAGTTATTGAGAGATGATCAAAGAATTTGTAAATAGATGAATTTGTGATAGAAAAATATGGTATTCGTTCTAATTTTATAGTAATTATCCCTTCATCTCGGCTACTGGGTTTATATTTAAATTTTTATTAAACCAATGGAAACCGGGGGACGTTCCACATGCTAGTTCACCAGGGGCACCTTCACTGGTGGGTGCTTCCCAACTTCAATCTTAGAAATCTCATTGAGCTGCATCTTCCCAATCCAACAACAAAAGTGAAAAGGGACCTCTTGTCTGCGAAGTTAAATTATCGGCACGGGCATTTTAGTCGAGTTAAATAAAAAAAAATATCGATTTTTGGGTTTCGATTGAATACAATTCTTCAATATTTCCTATACAGGTAAATTTAGCGATGAGAATTCAATAAATCATATCTTATACTATTAAACGAGCAATGTACGTTTGTTTATATGTAAGCATATCAGTTCTCGAAAACGGCTCTAACTATTTTTTTTCAAATTTTAAATATACAGGGGGTGCTAGCTCTCATGTTTGGGAAAATTCGAATATATTCGAATATACTAGTACTTTACTGGTGTACTTTTTTATTTTTTTCTTGAAATTCGTTTTAAAAATTATATAATAGTCAAAGCTTAGTGGGCTTTTCTCCTGGCCAAATCCTTCCTCTCTTTACCCAGGACTCACAAATTTAGAATATATCTCTCTACAAATATTTAAATTTTAATTAATGCAAAAATTTCAAAAAATTTAATTTTTTTATATCAATAATTACTTAGAATGTATTAAATTTAATAATAGCCCCCGGGTGTGGCGTAGTAGGTAGCGTGCCTACCTCCTAAACCAAACGTCGCGGGTTCGGACCCAGGCAGTCCGATGATTTTATTTAAGTCATTTGGATACCAGATGGCTTAAATAGAAATGCCTGAACCCACAATAGATTAATATATATTACAACGGTTATCGTCAAAGTCTTAAATGGCCTAAGTTGTCGAAAAGACTGTGTGAATGTGTGTGTGAGTGTGAGTGTGAATGAGAAAAAAGTGTGAATGTTTAAAAAAAAAAAAAAAAAAAAAAAATTTAATAATGTCAAAAAGGCCAATTAGTAGAAAAATATCTATTATTTAAATTCTATTATTAAATTTACTAATTTCTGATTATTATTAATTTTATTGAAAATAATAATTTTTAATTGTCTCCAGGCTTACGCATTTCCTGGGCAACTCTCTTATATCTCATGATTAAAGTTTTCTTGTGAGGCACTGTCTCCTCTAAGTATCCACTCAGTAATGTTGCTATTCCTCAAAACTCTCCCTGGACTGTTATTTCTTATTTTGGTGTTTTTATTGATATTTCCATTGAGGATAGAGTTTTCTAGTTACAATTTCTTTCAAATTTTAAATATTATCCTATTTTCTTCTATACAAATCAAATTGCGCTCTTCAATTAGTAAGTAGTATTTTACTTTTTTTTTAGTTTTTTCCAATTTTATTAAAAAAAGACCGAGCTCCGGCTCGGTCAACCCGGAACTATCATACTATAATATAAAGCGCTATCTGCTGACTTTCTGTCCCTATGTTTGTGCCTGTTCTCTCGCTGATTGGCTAGAGTTACAGGAAGTGGAGCGGGAGAGGGAAATTTGAAATTTTAAAATTTTGCAATGGTCGAAGGCGAGCAAGGGGATCCAGGAAGCCCAAGTGGTAAAGCCCGCCAAAACCACTTGTTACATCGATTTAGTAACCTTAAATAGTTTTAGTTTTGTTTAAATGCGTTTTCCTCAAAATCCCGTTTTTTATATCTATACCTTTGGCTGTAATTTTATAGTTTTTGAGGTATTTTAGTGATTTTGGTCTTAAAATGTTAGGGAAAAAATATAAATAACTCAATTTGTGAAATTCCCAACAAGAGGTCCCTTTTCACTTTCCCCATCACAAAAATAGAAATGAAAACTCAACAATGCGCTTTTCTTTAGAGAAATCAATTTGATTTTATTTCCCAATTATTTCAACTCAAGGCTTGATTTATCTTTTCTGTCACCTTAACCTCCAGATCAGAATGTTAGTCATCTAAAGAGTCTAATAACCGTTTCATTGTTTTCTTATCCGTAATTCAATCGAGGTTTTGCGCAAATTTCCTCTGGGACGTCTCCGGGACGGTGGAAAGAGGCCTTGGTCCAGATCTCTGGGCGTGGCCTGGACCAAAGGTCAAGGGACAGACTAGGCATCTCACGTCATCTCACGATTTTAATTATGCCATCAGTTTCATTTTCAAATTCCTATCTCTAGTTCATCTATATTTTATTTTTTGCATTCAAAATAAAAATCAAGTTAATAATTTTCTAAAATAAATTTATTCAGGGTAGTCGGCACCCTACGGAGAAGTTCTTCCCCCCCGCCTCCTATATTTTTTTTAAGTGGGTAATTTTCAAATATTTAATGTAAGTATACAAAAAAAAGAACACTAGGTTATAGGATTACCTTCTATTTATATATTTTAATTTACAAAATACTTCAACGAAAGCCAAGGGTCGAAACTTCAAATATTAATTTAATTGAATAAAAAAATGCAGCTTTGCTGCTTTATGTTACCCACAGTAGTCACATGTAAATATTGTTAACTTAACAGATCAATATCCTTTTATAACCTTTAAATTAGCCTATTAATCATAAGTAAAAAATTCTGCTTTGTGAAGAATTTCAGTTTTCATTGCACAAAAAAAAAAAATCGTAATTGTTTTGCTATTAATATTAAAGTCACATAAACAGGGAAAGTGTTTTTTTTTTTAAGACAATAGAAGAAGGGATTTGTGGACGTAAATACTAAAATGATTTATCTCTTCTCTTATTATTATTATTCTTTTGGAACAACATTTGACCTAAAGAGGCGTAGAAAAAGAAATAAAGACGAAGAATAAGAAAAAGGGAGGGGGGAGGCATGCATGGCACGCGAATATAAAAAAAAAACGACGATATTCTTCTTGAGACGGACAGACATGTGCGAAACAAGAGAGAGAGAGAGAGAATAAAAACATCAACGCGACGACCAAGTTCAAATTTGGTCAAAGTCGACTTCTAAAACCAATTTGGTCAGGCTCGTCGACGGGACGGCCTCTAATGCCTGCTTATAAGGTCTGCAGAGGAGCAATGGTCAAATGGATGAAGAATAGCAGCAAGATGAACAGGCCCTTTGTGTGTGCTGGCTCTTTGTGGAAAACTTCACGCTCTAATGAAAAATTAAAAATACATATTTACTTGGTTAAAATTTCAAATGAAAACTAAAAAAATATTAAATGTTCTTTAGGCAAACAAGTGGATACGTTTTCTATTTTTCAAGATTTTTTTCAAAACACGAGATAGTCTTTCTTTTTTTAACATTTCATACCAAAAATTCTTACAGGATGTGGAGATACGCAGAAGATTAGTCAGACAGACGAATTGAATCGGTCTTTTCAAAAACCACTTAAATCACATTTTTACTTTCTCTTACCTCTATATATATGTTAATATATATATAGAGAGAAAGTATTGGATTCATGTCAAAAATTCGATGTCAAGATTTTGATGGATATACACGTTTTGAGGTCCCCTGATTCCAAAAAAGTGGTTTTCCCGACATGTCTGTCTGTGTGTGTGTCTGGGTTCAATTTAAAGTATGAAGGAATTGAGCTAGGAGGTTGAAATTTTATATTTAAGTTAGTCACCCCCCGGGAGCGTGAAAATAAGCTTTTAATCAAAATCGGCCAAAAAGTACTAGTACTTTACTGATGTACTTTTTCAGTTTTTTTCGATTTTCTCAAAAATTCGATCTAACGATTTTGATTAAAATTCATAAATCATTTATTTTTTACATTCTCTTTAAAATGTATATTCTCATTTTGCCATTGAAATCTTTTGAAGCACACTTTACTCTTGTACTTCATAGAAAAGATAGAAGAAATGGTTGCTATCGTAATAAAATATAAATATTTTCACATATAGGCCTAAATTTTACATCTTGAATTCAAATGTGCCCTGTACTCTCGGAAACTAAATATATGTCGACACAAAATATCTGGTGTAACAAGAACAGCACACAACTCTTACCTTTGGTAATCGACTTGTGTGCTGTTCTTGCTGAGTGCTTTATTTCTAATGGCTGAAAATTAAATTAACATCTAAATTGTTCGCACGTCAATTTTACCATATATAATTAAATATATTAGTATTTATTTATATATAAATAAAACATCCAAAGTTCAACTACTCACGCGTTGAAGACGAGAGAGCCGTGACCGGAATATTCACTCCCCCCTCCCTTTCTCCCTCTATGATATATACAAAGAGAGAGAGAGAGAGAGAGAGAGAGAGTCATGCAAAATTGATGGCAATTAAAGGAAAAAAATATTTATTCCTCTCTATCGAACATACATATTGGTTTAATTAAAATTCCTTAGATTTTTTTTTTAATAATACGAGGTCAAAAATGTTGAGTAACTCCCCCCCCCCCGCCCTTCCGCAATACCAAATTAAAAATAAAAAAAATCTGGTGTGACTGTCGCACAGCACACAACTTTCTCTTACCTTCGGTAATCGAAAGTTGTGTACTGTGCTTGTCACAAGATTTTTGTGTCGACATGTATTTAGTTCCCGGCAGTAGGGAATATTTGAATTCAGATGTAAAATTTATAAGTATGGGAAAATATTTATATTTTGTTACCATGGCAACCATTTCTCCTATCTTTTCTATGGAGTGCAAGAGTAAAGTGGTCTTCAAACAATTTTGAGGGCAAAACGAGAATATACATTTGAAAGAGCATCTAAAAAATAATTGATTTTTGAATTTTAATCAAAATCGTTAGAGCGAATTTTGAGAAAATCGAAAAAAACTGAAAAAGTACATCAGTAAAGTACTAGTACTCTTTGGCCGATTTTAATTAAAAGCTTATTTTTCCGGTCCCGGGGGTGTTTAACTTATATATAAAATTTCAGCCTCATAGCTCAATTCCTTCACAGCGGCGTAACTAGCCTTTGAAGGCGGAGGGGGCGAAGTTCAACTAGAGCGCCGTTTTTTAAGTTGTAATATAATTTTAAAAGAAATCCATCAATTTTTTGGACAATATATCGAAAGAATATGATAAAATCGCCGTCCCTGGACTATATCTTAGATGCCCTAGGGCGCCTATGTCGGTATCGAGGGGCGCCAAGGCTTGGAGCGCCTGGGGCGGAGGGGGCAAGCGCCCCCTTCGCCCCCACCTAGTTACGCCACTGTTCCTTCATGCTTAAAAGTGAACACAGACACACACACCCACCCACACACCCACCCACCCACCCACAGACAGACCATGTCGCGAAAACCACTTTTTGGATTCAGGGGACCTCAAAACGTGAAGATCCATCAAAATCTCGACATCGAATTTTTGACATGAAACCAATACTTTCTCTCTATATATATATTACATATATACATAGGTAAGAGAAAGTAATAAAATTTATTTAATATTATACGTGGAAATAAATTATTGTTTAAAAAGTTCATCCCTAAATATTTGAAAAGATATTCTAATTTGTAAAATTTTATATAATCTAAAACAGTGGTTGCCAACCTTTTTTTGGCCCATCGCCCCTTTCTGAAGGTTGTCTAATACCTATCGCCTCTTTTTATTTAATTTTTCGACTAATAGCAGAAAATTAATATATTTTGTATAGGAAAATTTTCACGGTGCCCCAAGAGAACAGGACAGTTTGGGAAAGACTGGTATACCTGCTGTACATACATAAATTTACATGGTCCAAATTGAATCAAACTCATGGATTCTGTGATCTGCATTTGCATTTAAGTAAAAATTATGTTTTAAAATTTTTAACAAATTTATTTCAAAGTTAAAAATGAATCAACTTCCTCAGATAACGTTTTCTTTTCAACCTTTGTTCAAAATGTTTCATTTGAAACCCACACCGCAATCCTTAAATTTAATTTTCTTTTCAAAGTGAATAAATAGAACAGTTGCAGAAATAGTGACCAAAGCGTTGAGATTTTTAAATAAATTGTATTATTAATTACTAACTAAAATATACCACAATCAATGGCAAAAATTTGGTTATCAGAACCTTATTACAAACTTACAAAAAAACAAACATCATCCTCAGAACCTTATTACTCAGTTTATAATTTTGTAAGTTTGTAATAAGATTCTGATCATAATGTTTCAACATAGAAATGTACAACATAAATCACATAAAACTCCTTTTTTAAACTAAACCTAGAGTTTATTTTTAATTATTATTAAGTTATTTTAATGACAATTTTGCTTTGTTAGATGTACAATATATTTTTTTAATTTGTTTTAAGGTCTTTTTCGTCATCTAAAGCCATTTAGACTCCATCACTATTTATTTCAAATGATTAGTAGCCAATTCAATTGAAATAAATTTTCTCACTTGGGACAGAAAGCGAACCCGGGACCTCAGGCACAAGAAGCTGAAGTGTCGCGAGCTATAATAATATTTTTATTGTAATAAAATTAATTCAAAGTAGGCCTACTTTAATTAATTGGTATATTTTTTTGAAATGGCACCCAATCGAAACAAACTCTCCTGGTTGCCTAACTTTCAGGCAATTCCATTAAATAAATCATTGGAAACATGTTAATGGTATTTTAATACCTTGCTTGACTTCATTTATTAAGTACCTAATCAAAAATTATGGATTAAGACAACAAATTTTTAAGAAAAGAAAATGACGTCAAAGTTTTTTTTTAAATATAATTTATTAAATAAATCATACGTTCATTATTCATTTAAAATCAAATTTGTTTATTCATTTGATTTTACCAGGGGCTAAAGGAATATGGGTGATGTCCCCCCCCCCTCTCCTCAAACGCAATATGAAAAAATGTAACCATTAATTAACTTACTTGTTTAAAACTTGCTTAAATTACCGTAGCATTTTGTTAAATAATATAAGAAAATGTAAAAAAAAAACCAGAGAGCATTGAGTTATCTAACTTTCTATATTTATATCAAAATGAAATGGGAAAAACGGATGTACGTATGTATGTATATGTTCTATAGAAATCCACAATTTTCTATGAATTTACTTGAAATACTACTTAAGTGCGCATATAGTACATTGACCAAGGAGTAGTAATAATTTGAAACTCTTCAAGGCGGGCTTTGGGACTAGTAATTAATAAAAATTTAGTAACATATAAGCTAGTGTATAATTTGAATATTTAATTTTAATTTACAAATGATTTCAACAAGAGCCTACGGTTCAAATATTTTTTTTTTAAATTTATTGAGAACGAAAGGACGTTAACAGAGACAGACACTTAAGGAAAAGATCTCTAAAAATATTCCACTCTTCAGCTAAAATAAAAATACACCCTTTTAAGCAGATCAAAGGGAGTTTTTTTCCCTTCAAATGAAAATAAAAATATCGTCTCAAATGGATAATAATTTAAACCACACGTTTGTATAAATAGCCCTAAACGTTTATAAGGGTTTATCTTTGTCTTAGCAGGATCAAGATCACTTTAGATTTAATCCCTAAATCTGAATCGAGCCTAGAATTTGAATTTGGTTTGAGATTCCCATCTCTAAGGATCTCGGAACTAAATCCATTTCTAAAATTCCTGGATTTAAAATTATTGACGAGAACTGTTTCCTAAAAAAAATGTGGTCAAATGGATTTCAACAGTGCGAAAAATTTTCCCTAACCCCCTGATTCGGAGGGAAAGCGCTTCCCAAAAAAAAAAGATCGAATGAAAGCAATGTGATAAAAGGATCGGATCTTAAAATAGAATTTTAAATTCAGGATCTGGATTTTTTTTTGAAATTCAGTGATCGTGATCTTTCAACTTGCCGGATCTGCGAATTAGTCGCGATCCTTTTTTAATTGATTTTGCCCAATCCTGGGAACAAGAAGACGAAAAAATTCCCAATTCAAATACTGTAATAATAAACCGTATAAATAATGAGAGCAAAATTTCTAATATGGAACAGACTTGAAAAATAACCCCCACTGATGAATATATTTTAAATTCTTTCCCTATTTTTTATTTAATTGGTGTACACTAAATCCACCCCCCTCCCCCCCTCTCCTTATAAAAAAAAAAAAAAAAACGTTCTTTTTTTAATAAAAAATGATTTTTTAATTTTAGCTCAAATTTTTTACTATTACAAATAAATGTATATTTCTCTCTATTATATTTTTGTTCAATCTTTTTTTGAAGATTTCGGAGAAGTTAAAAACCTCCATAACAGTTACTCCCTTGTCCTGTGAATCAGAAGTAAAGCATTAACTTCTGGTGCTAGAGGTTGTGGTTCCTAGACGAAAAAAATTGTTTCCATTGAATTGGGTATCAATCAATTGAAATAAATAGGGACCGTGTCTAAATGGCCTCCAATGCCGAACCTTAAACAAATAAAAAATAGTGTTTTATTAAAAAAAAGTTATAGAAAAATAAACCTATTCTAGCTCCCAAGGCTGAAAATCAAAGTAATATTCCCTACCGGTACTTCACTTACTTCATGTTTGAATCATAAATAATCACAAAAAAATAAAGTCCTTTTTATAATGATTAAGGCGAATGAAATCATCTATTTCATATTAAAAGAGCAGAAGGAAACGAGGTTACTTAAGAAGAATAATAAAAAAGGAGGGGAGAGAATGCATCATATCAAAATTGAGGTCAAATTGCAACCAAGAAGCCATTTGCATTTAATCACAGGTGAAATGAATGCAAAGAGAGAGAGAGAAGAAAATAACTGAATCATTCACCTGAGAGCTCTCTGTCTGCTCTCATTGAGGTCACAATCTATTAAATAACCCCCAGCTCCTCTATTTCATCTCTCAAACATTTTCCATCTTTTAGTGGTCCTCCCGTTTTGTCCATGCAATATGCAATGCGTATATTCCCCCTCTCAGTGGGTGGCCCCAGGATTTTGTTGAGGCGAAATATTTGGTGCATAGCAGCTATTCAAGGAGATGATTTATTATATTTTAGTTCCGGATTCAAATTAACATTTATAAAATGACTTTTGTATGAATTAATATTAGTTCCGGGTTGATCGAGCTGAAGCTCGATGGTTTTTGTTTCATAAACAATTGATGGAGAATGTGGCTGTGAAGAATTTGACGAGATATGCAGCCAGGAAGGAAGCTTCTAAACAAAACGTTTCGGCCATTTATTCATTTTCGAAATTTGCTTTTTTCGAATGAATCGCTTATGGACAGTATTTATTAAAGAAGAGTGTGAGTGTTTATTAACTTTTCTTTTCTTTTTTAAAAAGACAACTGAAGATGGTTCAATAAATAATGACCGAAGCGTTTATTTTAAAGGACAATTAATCAATAGAGGGTTCTTTCCTCTACATCTAGTATTCCCATATATCCGGATTTCGTCCGGGTTTGGAACACTTGTTCTGTTTGGAGTCCGGCTCTGAGTAATGTCCGGATTTTACTAATATGATCTGAAAACGTGTCCAAATTGGGGATTTTTACTCAAGTGTGCCTATGTAAATATTTCATGGAATTTAAGTGATGGCAAGGGCGGATCCAGAGGAGTTTCTCTGAGGGGGGGGTAATCTGGAGTGACTGGTCGCACAGCACACAATTTTTTCTTAATTTCGGTAATTTAAAGGCGCAGTCTGTACTTGTTTACCTGAATATAAATACAAATCAAATTTTTAAGTATTAATTTTTAAAATTTACATTAAAAATAATTTTTTTTTTTTCGAAAAAAGTATATTTTTGAAATCTTGGGAGGGGGGGTAATTACCCCCTTTACCCCTCCCCCTTGAGTGATGGTGTATTAAAAAGGTATTATTAATTGAAGGTATTTTTCGGCAACGAAGGCCATTTAGACCCCGTCTCTGTTTATTTCAATTTATTGGTAGCCAATTAAATTTATATAAATTCGCATGAGACGGGATGCGAAACCGCCGACCCTTGGTACAGAAGACCAGCACGCTAGCCGCTGCACCAAGGCCCGAGGGCTATTAAAAAGGCAATGAATTTGTAATTTATTAACCCCATAATTTATTGTAATTTAAAAAGCTTATAAATCTAGCTAAGTTTGATAATAATTTTCATGTCTTAGGATAGATAAAAACGCAGATTTCAGTGCAAAATTTCCAGGGCCCCTCTGGAAGCCCTCGTGAAGCCCAGTGAAAGTTCCTAAAAGAACTAGAAGATCTAATTTTTTCAAAGGATTATCAACCGTTAAGGGTAAATAGAATATTTACATAAATTCCCAAATTATTATAACATTTAAATTATTTATTAAAATCGTCTATGAAATGTCAGATTATTATATTATAAATATGAAAAAAAAAAATAAGTAGAAATGTTTTTATTTTGATTGATGTTCAATCCCGAAGAATGAGCGAATAAAATTGCATTTTATTTATTTATTATTTCTAGAATATTGTGACGTTCCAAGGCCATTTCTTTTTTCATCTTTTAAGGTGTATACTATACTCTTTTATAATTCTCATTAATTTTTCTTTCAAAAAATTATAAAAATAAAAATTTCCTCTTTAAAAAATAACAGAAAAAAAGAAGATTCAAGGATATGTATTAAAATTTAAATATTTATTCAGGAAATATTATAGTATAACCATATGATAATAAATTTAATTAATCTTATTAATTTTTCTTTTTTTATTTTCCCGCTCGGGTGTCGAGGCCATTTAAAGGTTTATTGAATATATATACGGTATTTATTAAATTTATTTGTATCGATGGCAATCTGGGGGATGTTCCACACACTGATTCTTTGAGGCCACCCTCCCGAGTTTCCGCCATGCTTGACAATGCTTCACTGCAATGACTGTTTCCAGGTCTTCCAGCAATCTTATTGAATACAACGGTACCATTGGTACCTATATTTAGTCTCTAGGTACATTTCCCAAACGTTTCAGTCACTATTTCTGCAGGTGTTGTATTTTTTCACTTTGAAAAGAAAACGTTATCTGAGGAACTTGAGTGATTCACTTTGAAATAAAGTATTTTTTTGTTAAAAATTTTAAATCATGCAATGAAAATGAAAAGGAGGGGGGGGCGATAGGTGATAGACAACCTCCAGAAAGGGGCGATGGGCCAAAAAAGGTTGGGAACCACTGCTGCACGTGCGCGTCTCGAAAAACGGTTAGAACACCGAGTTACTCTAGGCGGCAAGAGATGGCGTTAGTGTTCCCCATAGGAATACACGCAACTTGTTCCATTTCATTCTAGACTTTCCAGTTAATTAATTAAAGGCAAAAAATTAATTATTCTTTAACACAATGATTACTAATTTAATTATCTACACCTTATAGAGCTCTTTTTTTTAAATATCTTTTATTTAATGCGATTAATCTAAAAAAAAAAAAAATTTTTTTCGAAAATCAAAAAAAGGGCTTCTATAAGTTGTAGATATTTTAAATAGCTTTAATTTAAAAAAAATTTGAGGTCGATAGCTTCAAAATTGTGGCCGCTGAAAAGTCCCAAAATTAGCACCCCGAGACTCGTCGCACCTTAATGTAAGTTAAGCGACTTAGAAATGTGTTTGGTTATACAGAGCAATAATCTTTAAAATAAATTTATTGGCTATTTCTTCTTTTGCTAGCTCCTTGAGTCAGTTTAAAGCTATCAAGCACTAGATATTATGGGTTTATAATACATATTTTGAGTGCATACTTTCTAAATTGCATATTTATGCCTTTTTAAATGCATATTTTGTGGTTTATTAGTTGATTCGAGCCCTAGTAATTATCAAATAATATTTAGAGATTTAATTAATTCTCCGTTTGCACTCTGATAGTATTTGATGGATATCCGACCACCAGTAATTAATTAACAAATATTATATTCAATTATGTTATATTGCATATCTAAAAATAAAATTAATATTTTGAACATAGTTATGTTGCTGTTTGAAAGAGAGAGAAGAGAGGACAATAGGACACGAAATAATATGAATGAATAATATTAATGACATATGTGAGGGTCAACAAAACTTGAATTCATTCATTTGTTGTTTCCACGTTCATTTTCTCAAAGTTCGTGAATGAATATTTAATTATTAAAAAAAAAAAAGTTTGTGTAACTATTTAATTATTTATTCATTTCTTCATATTTGTATTGTATTAGATCACACACACAAAAAAAAAAAAAACAACAACAACAATCTTCACGTAACACTTTAATTTAGAAATGTGCAAATAAATTCTTATAGTTAAGGAATTTTTTTATCTAGAAGGGCAAGAGTAAGATCTTAAAAAGTTGCGATGTATTTTTTTTTATTTTCTCTTATCTATATGTGTGATAATATATAAATGGATTCATGTAAAAAATTCGATGTAGAGATTTTGATGGAAAAGCACGTTTTGAGATCCCTCAGTCCAAAAAAGTGGGTTTGTATGTGAACAAAATATCTCAAGAACGGAAAAAGCTAGCAAGTTGAAATTTTATATTTAAGTTAGGCACCCCCATAGAACGTGACACGAAGCTTTTAAACAAAATCAGCCAAAAAGTACTAGTACTTTACTTATGTGTTTTTTTCACTTTTTTTCGATTTTCTCAAAATTCGCCCCATTCATAAATCAATTATTTTTTAGGTCCTCTTTATATTTTCATTTTGGTCTCAGAATTGTTTGAACACGCGAAAAGCTTAGTTTTGCGTCTTAGGTTTTAAAATTTCCACCTCCTAGCTCATTTTTCATTGCTTTATTTTGAACACGTACACATGGAGAGACCATTTTGCGGAATCTACTTTTTTGAACTCAGGGGTCCTCAAAACGTGTATTACCATCAAAAGATCAACATTTTATGACATGAATCCAATACTTTCTATAGCCTATATTAAAATAATAGGTAAGAGAAAGTAAAATAGTATAAAATATATGTTTAGATAGGGAAAAGTCATACTTCAAGATAATAAACTATTTATTTGGAATCTCAATAACAAAACAACATAACGTTAAAAACATAATATTTATAAATATAGCTATATATAACATAAAAATACGAGGTGTATTGTTTTTCAACACACTCACACTCACACACACATTCACACAGTCTTTTCGGCAACTCAGGCCATTTAAGACTCTACAGTAGCCGTTATATGTGAGATAATAACTATTCGGGGTCCAGTCATTCTTATTTAAGCCATTTGGTATCCAAATGGCTTAAATAAAATCATCAGACTGCCTGGGATCCGAACCCGCGACGTTCGGTATAGAAGGTAGGCACGCTACCAACTAGACCAAGCCCGTAGGCTTTTATTTACCTGGAAATTAATGAATAGAGTTCTCATTTTATTTTATTTTATTTTTTTGATTATTTGCATTTTTTTTCATTCTAAATATAAAGGAAGTGAATTGGAGAGAAAGAAATCGAGGGGTTTTGGATTTTGATGTCCAAATTTTTTTTTCTTTTATTTTGATTGATTTGGGATTGAATTGGATAAAAAAAAAACACTTCCCTCTTTTGATATTTATCTTCCAGGTAGACGAAAAAGCAACGGGATCTGGATTCCAGGGGGATGCTGGAGAGCGAGAGATGCGGAAGAACACAACTATTTCCTCCTTCTTCACCTTCTCCCTATTATCAATAAAAAATTAAAAAAAAAATCCTTTCCCAGGGATATTGAATCCCTCCCTCCCTCTCTTTCTCTCTCTCTTTCTCTTCCTATATCGCTTTATTTTTTTGAAAGATGTTTTTTTTAAGCCTCTGATAAAGATTTTTTTTTCACTTTCAATGATAAATGACATTTATTTTCACTTTCTGACAAACAGAAAGAATTTCGGAGTTAATGCGCCTACACACACGTAACTGCACACTTGACAAACATGCATGTGCAATCTTTTTGTACGTACCAGCATGCACAAATTACTTTCGGCAGCATGCTTGTGCAAGCAACAGCTTACAACGAAAAATAACCTAAAACTGAGCGAACAACAAAAGGTTATTTATTCGAAGATAACAAGAAATACTCGCTTGCTTTAAACAGAGACAAAATAAATATTAATATTTTTATAAGAATTTAGGGATGAAAATAAGTTTCCTGTAATCCCTAGAAGATCCTCTTTAAGCATGTAACATTTCGACATTAGCGAATTATATAGATATAGATGTTTTTTGTTTTTCTCTTTCTCTTACCTATCTTCTCAGTCATTAGTGTCAGACTGGACACGTTGTGGTTACTCTGAAGAGTAACTCTCATGGGAATGATACGACTTTTGGCATACGAGGTTAGCACGCTAACCCCTACACCAAACCCCGAGGGCTACTAGTACTTTACTGATGTACTTTTTCAGTTTTTTTCGATTTTCTCAAAATTCGCTCCAACGATTTTGATTAAAATTCAAAAATCAATTATTTTTTAGATGCTCTTTCAAATGTATATTCTCATTTTGTCATTGAAATCTTCTGAAGACCACTTTACTCTTGTACTTCATAAGAGAGATAGGAGAAATGGTTGTCATGGTAACAAATTATAAATATTTTTCCATGTTTATAAATTTTACATATTGAAAATCCAAAGTACCGTACTGTCGGAAACTAAATATACGTCGACATAAAAAATATGGCGTGACAAGCACAGAACACAACTTTCGATTACCGAGGTTAAGAGAAAATTGTGTGCTGTGTGACCAGTCACACCAGATTTTTATTTTTATTTTCTTTTTTGATATGAATAGGCCTGATATTTTTTAAATAGAAGCCTATTATATATTTTTTGTAAAAACTTTGGGGCTGGGTTAGGTTTAGAGCTAAGGGCCAAAAATTAAATAATTAAAAAAGCAAGAGATTTATTATGATAGCCCCTTCTAATCAAGGCTGCACTCAATATATTTTCAATTTCTCCTCGTGGAGCCCAACTTTTATTTAAAAGGTTTTCCTCTAAATTTAGATATTTAAGAAAAACACTTTTCGTTTTGAGATATTGCCTAATATTTGATACTCTTAATTGGAAATATACTATATCCAAGTGAGAGATTATTATTATAAATTGAGAGATGTTATTTGTTTAACCTTTCTTTCCCTTAAACTTGGCCCTGAAAACAAGGCTAGCTGTTCTAAATAGCTTTTGGCTAGACAAATAAAAGGATAGATGAGATAACAAGAAGGAAGACCTTCAAAAGATTAGAAAAATAATAATATTATTATACCAAGATAGAATGATATCAATAACATTCGTAATAATAATAATACTGTAATTATTATTATTATTATCTTATTTGATGTGCTGGTGAGATAAAAACTATTTTTGAAAAGTGTTAAATACAAAAACAATTTATTTATATAAATATTATGATGCGGTATTTATTTATTTAAACTTAAGCCCGTGATGCTCGGGCCTAGGGTGGCAGAATTCTAGGAGTGAGGAAATTTTAGAGACTTAATTTAGAATGATTAAAATTTTAAAATCGATTGTGAGGGCACTTCGGTGGGGGCGATAGGTACCCCCCCCCCCCCCCTTTTTCCTAAAAAAAAAAAAAAAAACCCACCCATATTGTATATAGTATATTTCTCTTTGGAATTTCAAAGGAGAAGGTTTTGGACTCAATAACGTGATAATCTTTGTTCTGATAAAGGATTCCGAGAAGAAGGGGCGCCGGAACGAATTTGAATTATGGGGGGGGGGGCAACCTACTTTCAAAAATAAATAAAAATAAATAATTAAAATTAAAAATATTTATTTCCTTCAAATAGTATTTAATTTAATAAAATTAAAATTTTAAAAAACACCTAAAAATTTTTTTTTATAAAATCACTAATAAATTTTTAAAAATTTGCTTTTTTACTATTTGAAGGAAAATAGTTTTAATTTTATTTTATTTTTATTTATTTTTTATTTTTTTGTAGAAATACAGGGTCTAATAAATGAAATAAAAAAAGACATATTGCGCCCCCTCTGCCTCCTCCGATAGGATGCTAGAGGGGGGGGGGGCAATGCACCCTTGCCCCCCCCTCCCGGTTCCTGCGCCTATGCCGTGAAGTTTCAAAAAACAAAATAAAAATAAAATACTCTACACATAAAAGTTTTTGTTTTAATGTACTGTACTAAATTTATTTGTATACAAGTTTTAAAAAAATAAAAAATAACATTCCTTCCATTTATTAAATTTATGTGAAAATATTTTTTACTTTCTCTTACCTATGTATATATGTAATATATATATAGAGAGAAAGTATTGGATTCATGTCAAAAATTCGATGTCGAGATTTTGATGGATCTTCACGTTTTGAGGTCCCCTGAATCCAAAAAAGTGGTTTTCGCGACATGGTCTGTCTGTCTGTGTGTGTGTCTGTGTGTGTGTCTGTGTGTCTGTGAACAAAATATCTCAAGAACGAAAAGAGCTAGGAAGTTGAAATTTTATATTTAAGTTAGGCACCCCCATGGGACGTGACACGAAGCTTTTGAACAAAATCGACCAAAAAGTACTAGTACTTTACTGATTCACTTTTTCAGTTTTTTTCGATTTTCTCAAAATTTGCTCCAACGATTTTTTTTAAAATTCAAAAATCAATTATTTTTTAGATTCTCTATAAAATGTATATTCTCATTTTGTGATTGAAATCTTCTGAAGACCACTTTACTCTTGTACTCCATAGAAAAGATAGGAGAAATGGTTGCCATGGTATCAAAATATAAATATTTTCCCATACTTATAAATTTTACATCTTGAATTCAATTGTACCCTACGCCCTCGGGCATGGCGTAGAGGTTAGCGTGCTAACCTCATATACCAAACGTCGCGGGTTCGACCCCAGGCAGTCCGACGATTTTATTTAAGCCAATTGGATACCAAATGGCTTAAATAAGAATGCTCTGGACCCCTATATGTATATTTATCAATAACGGTTATCGTCTAAAGTCTTAAATGGCCTGAGTTGCCGAAAAGACTGTGTGAATGTGTGTGTGAGTGTGAGTGTGAATGAGAAAAAGTGTGAATGTTTTAAAAAAAAAAAAAAAAAAAAAAAAAAATTGTACCCTACTGTCGGAAACTAAATACATGTCGACACAAAAATCTGGTGTGACAGGCACAGTACACAACTTTCGATTACCGAAGGAAAGAGAAAGTTGTGTGCTGTGCGCCAGTCACACCAGATTTTTCAATATTTGTTATCATTTCTCATCAATAGGTACGCTACCCTTATAATTGGGTATTTCTTAGTTGTTTTTTTTTTATAATGCAAGAAAAATTGACTAGCACTTTGACAATTCCATTTAAAACTTTACTAAGGATAACTAGGATAAAAAACAAATGAAGTCAATTTATTTATTTATTTATTTAAACCGGTCAGCGAACTTGAACCCGTTGTCACGTGCCCCGTGAACGTGTCCTCGTGTCTTAGGTGTGTGTCACCCCCTCTCCATCTTCATCACCAGGAATAAACAACAACCCGCTAACTCTCTCTTATGTAACGGCCAACATTCCCCTTTCTGCACCTCTAGGATTAGAATAAAAATAAAAAATGAAGATGATGAAAAATTTTGCTTTAATAACGTTACTATCGAATTAAAAAAAAAAGATACCAACTTAACCGCTGCTTTTCTAAAAATAAAAAAAATGATCTCTAATTTTGTTATGATTTCAAGTTTAGAAGCGCCAATTGTTCAATTTAAAAATTCATATTTAGGCACCTCCCTGAGGCGTGTAAATAAGCTTTTATTCAAAATCGGCCAAAGAGTACTAGTACTTTACTTATGTACTTTTTAAGTTTTTTTTCTCAATTTTTCTCAAAATTCGCTTCAACGATTTTAATTAAAATTCAAAAATCAACTATTTTTTAGATGCTCTTTAAAAAATGTATATTCTCATTTTGCCATTGAAATCTTCTGAAGACCACTTTACTCTTGTACTTCATAGAAAAGATAAGAGAAATGGTAAACTATTCTGTTTTTAATTATCAATAATATAATATTTAGGGGTTGAAATAATTGAGAGTTCCCTCCTGTTGGATAGCCCATCTGAAATCTTCCAATTTTGTTTTCTTAATTTTATAATAGACGCGATTGATTTGATGCCACAGATGATTGATTTTTATTTTTTTTCTGAACTTTCCCAATGGAATGTCCGGATGTTATATGGTAACCACACCTGAAATGTTTTTCTATTTTTAACTTAACGTCCATGAACTTTATCATAAACATGATGATGATCATCAACTATCATAGAATCATAGAAAAAAAAAAGAAGAGGAGATGTACATGTATGCCCGTGGCCGGCCACGTGGTCACCGCCCACGCACACGTGCCGGCACGTGGCACATACAACAACCAACTACCGGTAGAAGAGGAGAGGGATAATCCGCAAAATGAGAATAAATTGCAAACCACAAGAAGCAAGCAAGCCAAGGTGGCGGCCTTCAAGCTCAATTGACTCCTGCACTCGTCAGAATTCAGAATTGGAGCACAAATAGATTGCTCCCCAATCTCCTTTTCAATTTCCTTTAATTAATAATACTCCTATCCTTAAGCTTAAACTCTTGTCTCATGGGTCAACGATGCCTTTCTCGTTAATTTAATTAAATTCGATTTCTAATAATGATAGTGAATAGCAGTCAGGAAAAATAAAATAAGTTAAATTTTTATCAGAATTTTCTTTATTTGATCGTCGACGTTTCGGACGCCAGTCGCGTCCTTCCTCAATTTTCCTTAGAAATACCTCCATCCGTAATGGTTTGACGATTGATTGGCGTTCGAAACGTTGACGATCAAATAAAGAAAAAATCTGATAAAAATTGATCTTGTTTTTATGTGATTTTATTTTTCCTGGCTGCTATCCACTATCCTTATCAAATTAAACAGCCATATTCTCCCAACATCTTTATTTCTAATCAATTAATTTAAATAAATTTGTTCTGATAAATTATTAGTATTGTAGTTGTGGCTATTGAGTTGTATCAAGGAAGGGTTGCAGGAGCAGAGCCTGGCAGCCAAATTTTTTTTCTTTAAATGTTTTATTGGGCAGACGTTTCGGTCTCGATAGAGGCCATCTTCAGGGCCCAATAAGTATCAAGGAAATATATATGTAATTGCAAATTATATATATTTCCTTTAGGAACCGACCGAATATTCGGTTTCGGCCGTAGTTTCGGTTTCAACCGAAACTTTTGGCCGGCCAAAAAAAAAAAGGTCAAATGATTTGCACTTGAGGGTGAAAAAAATTTAGTCTCCCTAAAAAAAGGTAAAATGATTTTCACGGGAGGGGAAAAAAAGGTAAAATGATATGAATTTTTTTATAGGAAATACAAGTTTCGATTTCGGCTGAAACTAAGATTGAGGCCGAAATTCGGTTTCGGTTTCGACTGAATATCTTGTTTCGGTCGGACCCTAATAAAAACCTTTGGACGCGATTGGCGTCCGAAACGTCGACCAAAAGAATTAAAAAAAAATTTTTATTCCCCTGTCTGCATATCTTCTTTCCTTAAGAATAAAATACAACAGCCATAATTCGCTTCTATATTTATTTTATAATAGCCAAAGTAGTGATGTAAAATGTATAAAAAAAATGCAGTATTTGCGCAATCCGAAAAATAATAATAACTCATTATGTTTCAATTTTCCACCCCAAAAACATGTCTATAGTGGTTCTAAATCGAATACGGGAATATATCATTTGATATGCTGCCCGCGGAGTTATTTAAGTGGCCCGTAAGATCATTTGGGTTGGCCACCCCTGGTTCAGAGATTGAAATTCAGAGGCATGTAGAAGGCATAAAATAATATTAAAAAAAAAAGGTAAAGCTTTTTTTCTCTTTACTCATGTTGAAGGAAAATCTGTGAAATTTTTTTTCCTCACTTCAAATGTAAGAAATTTTGATAACAAGTATTATAGAACATATAATAAAACAAGAGCAAAAAATGGCTTGCATTTAAGGGAAGAAGATGAAGGGACAATAAACCCGAAATGGACCCGGAAAGGCATCCAGGGTCATTTATTGAACGCTCTCTAATTTCTTTGAAGCAACAACTTCACACAGCACATAAACACAATGAATTTTGTACTTTTATTTAACATTTGTTTGAAATTTTTATTGAATTTAACTTTTATTGATTAAATCATGACAAATTTTATTTGGGCCTACCCATGGGGGCTTAGCCTTTCTGGATCCCACTTTATTTTTTTTATTTTCCTATATGGACCCTGTTACGCATTAGTGTGTCATGCGCCATCTACCGAGTTTTGAGAAAATCAACATTAAAGTTTTTTGTTTTCATTGGATTATATATAATTTTTTTTGTCAATTGTGCAAGTAACATTAAATATAAATTTTTTTAGGACATATTTCATAAAAAATACTATTAATTATAGCATTTGAAACAATATTCCGTGCTTAACTCAATTTTTAATTTTTTGGCGCTTGACACACTAATGCATAACAGGGTCCATATAGAAACCTTATCCCCCGTGAGTGGCACCTTTTTTGTTTTAATAACGAGCTATCCGCTGTTTCCTTGTTTAAATTTCTCAAGGTTCTTACACCGTATCAGCAGCAATGAAACAATTCCTACCGTTTCAAATTGGTTAGTTGCCCCTAAAGCCCTGGGGCAGAGGTAGAGTTCTCACTTCACGTTTCATGAGTACAGTAAGGTCGCAAGGTGCTCCTCATCTTTCCAAAAGGAAGCTAACCCGCGAGCACGAGAAGCTATAATGTCAAGTGTCACGGCAAATTGATAGACTTAAATACCCTCCCCTCCATACATTTCCAATGCAAGAGATAGTAACTCTAACAATTAATTGAATTGAATTTCGAGACGAAAATAATTTTTGTATATTTGTAGATCCTCATTAAAAATATAAAATTTCGTTTCAAATTTCTTACTGGTCGTGGTGATATCTAGGGGAGGGGGTAGATGAATTTAGACGAATTAGCGAATTATAAATACTATAAATTTCAATAAGTTGAATCTTTCTTAATGTTTATATTCATTAAAGTCTCCAACATTTTGTGCATTAAAGTTTCCCATAATAAGAAAAAATCTTTGATATTAAATTACATATGCAATCTATGAATTCTGAATAATCCAACATTGTAATTAATTTAATATTTCATTTTTATTTATTTTATCTATATATAATATATATAATTCGCTGTCTGTCTATCTGTCCGTCTCTCACGCTCTATTTGAACAACTTCACGTAATTGCGAAACGAAATTTTATATGCTCAAAGGGAAGCGTCTAGGGCAGGGGTTCCCAACCTGGGGGCGATCAGGGGGTGTTATCAGGAGGGCAATATATAATATAAGTGGGTGCGATTGGGGGGGGGGGCGATGAGGCGAAAGGAGGAAAAATTAAAAAATAGTACTGTACAGCGGAACCTGTAAAGTAAAAGTTTCCGGGTAGCACTTTATTCTTGAATAAAAATCTATAAAAAATGTACATTTTAAATTTTTTTTCTATCTCATTTAAGTGTGACTGAATAAAACTGCTTTGGTTGTTTTTATATGGAATTGTTTAAAATAATAAAACTGCTTTATTATTTACACTTTACCTTAAATTAAAATTAGGCATACAATGAAAATGAAAAGGGGGCTTTAGGTGCGAGTTCAACCTCTGGAAAGGAGGACGATGGACCACAAAAGATTGGGAACCACTGGTCTAGGGATTATAGAAAATTTATTTGAATTTCCCTTTAACTTTTTGAATTATTAATTGTTGAAGCTACGATTTTTCTCTCATAGGTAATGTATGAGGAAACATTTATGTATTCTTTGAAAAATCAAAGTCAATTAATTGTAATAATAGCAACAATTAAATCTCTCAAAACCAAGCCCTCCTAGAGCTTGTGGTGCTGCTAGTCTCTATATATTTTAAATACAAATTTAGAAGAGATTTTTATGAAATCAAATTATTTAAGCAAATAGACCTACTAAATTTCCCTTTGGAGACTTTAATACCCAAAAAATGAGACAATTTTTGGGACATTGAAGTTTTATTTATTTATTTTTTGATAGAATAGAGGAATAGAGAGTGAAATAGTTCCGGGGCGGAGCCCCCGTTTGGCCCGCGGGTGCGTCAAGGGCGAAGCATTCATGAGAGAGCGAGTGTGTCCCAGGGACCCAGGTACCCAGGCTACCTCCCCCCTCTCTCTCTCGCAATCTGGACCATGATGGATGCTGGATGCTTCACGCTTCAAGTGAGTCCGTCCGTAATGGCCTCGAATGCTCTCTACTCGGCCTTCGCACCCTCGAATCCATTGCCTTAGGTCGGGGACACCCTCCAAATAAATCTTTTTGCAATTTAGATGACTAATCACTCTCCCTTTATATGATAACTCTATTGTAATAAAAAAATAATAGGGATTTTTTTATTATCATCAATAAAATTTTTATGCCTGGGAACGAATAATTAATCAAAAATTTTCATATAACTTCGTTGAAAGAAACATTTTTATATGCATTAAAAAAAAATCTGGAGTGACTGGTCGCACAGCACTCAATATCTCTAGGATATCTATATACTGTACATAATAGCGGAGTGTTCTGTTCGTCTGTCTGCCTGTCAGTTATCAGTATATACCAGTAAGCTTATATAATTGAAGAATGAATGTCTGTCTCAATTTGACCAATTTCCCGTTTAAATTAAACAAAACTTTACAGCAGTTTAGTAGACGTCATGGATAGTTCAGGAAAAAATTCGGGTCCCCAAATCTCCATGTGGGGATTCTTAAAAATGCCCATTCCACATTGCATTAGGCTCTATCACTTCTTATGAAAAATTAGGGTTAATTATAAATATATGCAGTGCTTAATAAAATCAAATAAAAAATAATGAAAAAAGTTGGTTAATAAATTTTTACTTTCTCTTACCTCTATATATATGTTAATATATGGAGTGAGAAAGTATTGGATTCATGTCAAAAATTCGATGTCGAGATTTTGATGGATCTTCACGTTTTGAGGTCCCCTGAATCCAAAAAAGTGGTTTTCGCGACATGGTCTGTCTGTGTGTCTGTCTGTGAACAAAATATCTCAAGAACGAAAAGAGCTAGTAGGTTGAAATTTTATATTTAAGTTAGGCACCCCATGGGACGTGACACGAAGCTTTTGAACAAATTCGGCCAAAGAGTACCGGTACTTTACTGATGCACTTTTTCAGTTTTTTTTTTCGATTTTCTCAAAATTCGCTCCCACGAATTATTTTTTAGATGCTCTTTAAAATGTATTCTCATTTTTTTCGCGTTCTCGCTCTCAAAATTATTTGAAGCACACTTTACTCTTGTACTTCATAGGAAAGATAGGTGAAATGGTTGTCATGGTAACAAAATATAAATATTCTCCCATACTTATAAATTTTATATCGCCCGCCGGAAGCCACCGATACTGTATAAATATAATTAATAAATAAATTTATAAAAGTCAAATGGCCTCTGCAGCCGAAATGACTTTCTTAAAAAAAAAAAAAAAAAAAATTTATATCTTGTATTCTTCTATTCCGAACGTCGCGGGTTCGGATCCCAGGCAGTCCGATGATTTTATTTAAGCCATTTGGATACCAAATGGCTTAAATAGAAATGCCTGGATCCCCAAAAGATATTATAAATAATAACGGTTATCGTCAAAGTCTTATAAGGCCTGAGTTGCTGAAAAGACTGTGTGAATGTGTGTGTGAGTGTTTAAAAAAAAAATCTTGTATTCTAATATATCAGTGGAAACTAAATATATGTCGACACAAAAAATCTGGTGTGACAAGCACAGTACATCACTTTCTCTTGCAGAAGGCTAAAAGAAAGTTGTGTGCTGTGCGACCATTCACACCAGATTTTTTATTTGATCTTCATAAAAATATATAGATAAATATTTATAAAATACCTAAAATAAACCAAATATTATTTTAACTAATATAAAAGAAATTTTTTAATATATTTCCTAATAAATCAGATAGCCCTTGGGCACAGTGGCAGAGTATCCGCCTCGGTGCTGTGGTACAAGGGATTCGCATCCCGTCTCATGGGACAAAATTTATTTCAATTTATTGTTAATAATTTAAAATTAATACAAACTCGTTCTAACTGGCCTCCGATACCGAAAAAAATTAATAAAAAATAGACCAGATATGTATATTTATATTGACTGATTGTATGATTAACGTAAGGCGAGGATTGGCCAAACTAGACGCAATACCAGCCAAAGGAGGTCGGTTTTATTAGATATTCTTTGAATGAACTATGAAGATGAGTCGATGTTAATTAAAACGTTGATCATAATTAATCTGTCGTCTATCCTTTTCTACCTACAGGCCATTACATCTATAAAAAGAATTTTTATTAATATTCTTTCTTATATAAATAAATAAATAAATTCCTGAAAAGTTTCATTGATATGAAGGACAAAATTGAACATTTAAATTAAATTAATTTTTTTTTTAATAAAAAAAAAGACCTTCATAATTTGTAAGTTATTAAAATATTTGTCACGTTAGAGTGAGCGAATGAACAAGTAGAGTTGAGGTTCAATAGACTGGAAGGTAATAAGACCTTTCTCTCTCTCTCTTTTTTTTTTTTCTTTTAATAAGAAGTGAAAGATAGTTAGTTAGTAAAGAAAAGAAATTAGAAATTGTACTCTAAATAGGAAGAAAAAAAGAATCATTTCCGGATCTAATAAATTCATTTAACGATATTTCGAGATTTTAAATGAACATAAAAAAGAAATGTGCCAGTGAGAGAAGAAGGCAAGCAAGTTAAATAATTACTAATTTTTATTAGAGGAAGGACTCCATCTTCAGTGGCGTAACGTATACCCCTCTGGGGGGGGGGGGGGGAGGGTTCGCAGACCGGGCCGGGCGGGCTTTGAAGGCATGAAAAAATTACGGGCAAAAAAGAGAAATTCCACAAAAATTTGATGTCGAGATTTTGATGAATATACACGTTTTGAGCAGCGGCGTAACCAGCCTTTGAGGGCGGGGGGGCGAAGCTCAACTAGGGCGCCGATTTTCCAGGGGGCTCCGCCCCTGGACCCCTTGCTGCCTTCGGCGAGCAATTGCCGCCTTCGGCGGGCAAATTTCTTGCATCCTGTAATTTTCTCAGCGAATTTGTTTATATTTACATGTTTTTTAATGACACCTGTATGATTTTGTTTTGATTTTTCTTTCTTTTACGAAAAATGTCGTTTTCTTCTGTGATTATTTCAAAAACTATTCAGTTTTCGGGAAAATATCAAAGAATAAAAACTTTTTAAAATTGAGTATTTTATTTCGACGGGCATGCAAATGAAATTTTATTTAAAAATTGCTAGACATTCGTTCATTCATTCACTAAATCTCGGGCGGGAATGGGCGGGTTTGAAAAAATTCCGGGCGGGCTCGGGCGGGCCTGAAGAATGGTAAAAGCCCTTTCATTTTGAGAAAATCGAAAAAACTGAAAAACTACATCAGTAAAATACTAGTACTTTTTGGCCGATTTTGATTAAAAGCTTATTTTCACGGTCCCGGGGGTGTTTAACTTAAATATAACATTTCAGTCTCAGTTCAATTCCTTCATGCTTAAAAAAATTTTGAATTTCAAAAAATTAAATATTAAGGCTTATACGAATCCTGAGTAAATCTCCACAGCCATAAAACATCAAATTAAGGCTTATATATTGCAAAATAAAAAAAATTTTAATTATAAAGCCTCTATATACGTTATTTATTATTTTTGGAATTAAATTCATTTAAAATAGTAGAATTCAAGTTGTAATATAATTTTAAAAGAAAACAATCAATTTTTTAAGACAATCGTAGAAAAGAATATGATAAAATCACATTCGCTGGGCTATATCTTAGAGGCCGTAGGGCGCCTATGCTGGTTTCGGGGGCGCCAAGGGCTCAATGCGCTTGGGGCGGGGGGGCTCAGCCACCCCCCCCGCCCCCCTGGTTACCCACTGGTTTTGAGGTCCCTTGAGTCCAAAAAAGTAGTTTTCGCGACTGGTCTGTCTGTGTGTCTGTCTGAGTTCAATTTAAAGCTTGAAGGAATTAAGCAAGGATGCTGAAATTTTATATTTAAGTTAGGCACCTCCCTAGGGCGTGAAAATAAGCTTTTAATCAAAATCAGCTAAAAAGTACTAGTACTTTACTGATGCACTTTTTCAGTTTTTTTTTCTATTTTCTCAAAATTCGCTCAAACGATTTTTGATTAAAATTCAAAAATCAATTATCCCGCACACCCAGGATTTGAACAGGGATCTTCTTTGTAGAAAGCCGACACCCTAGTCCGCCATACCAGCAAGCTCCCCTTAAGGAACTACAATATTAAAAGCAAAGTGAATCGGATCGCAAGAAGTGATCTCAATTTCCATTAAGAACCACAATTTTCTTTTTAAATGGGGAGGAAAAAATTTATTACAAAAATCTGGTGCGACTGGCGCACAGCACACATCTTTCTCTTAATATCGGTATTCGAAAGTTGTGTACTGTGCTTGTCACGCCAGATTTTTTGTATCGACATGTATTTAGTTTCATTCGATTTTCAAGATGTAAAATTTATATGTGAAAATATTTATATTTTGTTACCATGGCATCCATTTCTCCTATCTTTTCTATGGAGTACACGAGTAAAGTGTTCTTCAGAAGATTTTAATGGCAAAATGAGAATATACATTTGAAAGAGCATCTAAAAAATAATTGCTTTTTGAATTTTAAAAAAATTTGTTGGAGCCAATTTGGAGAAAATCGAAAAAAACTGAAAAAGTACATCAGTAAAGTACTAGTACTCTTTGGTCGATTTTGTTCAAAAGCTTCGTGTCACTTCCCAGGGGGTGCTTAACTTAAATATAAAATTTCAACCTCCTAGCTCTTTTCGTTCTTGAGATATTTTGTTCACAGATACACAGACAGACCATGCCGCGAAAACCACTTTTTTGGATTCAGGGGACCTCAAAACGTGTATATCCGTCAAAATCTCCACATCGAAATTTTCACATGAATCCAATACTTTCTCTCTTTTTATATATATATACATATTTACATAGGTAAGAGAAAGTAAAAATCAATTAGTCTATAAACATCAAATATAAATAGGGTAGATGATAGTTTTTTTTTTTTTGGGGGGGAAATTAAAACTCCATAAATTACATTGAAGACGAATTATTTTCTATATCCTAGATCCTACTTTTGAAATATCTGTTTCATATACGTAACTTAAGTCCAAGCTCAGTCTTAACTAAAAAAAAAATAAGATTTTGTCCTCAAAGCAAGTTAATAAAAGCGTTGTAAAAAAAAGGAGCATGCCAAAGACAAAATAAAAGAACACACGGCGCCTACGTGTCTTTCATTTAGAATTATTTCAAATTCGTTTGCCCTAAAACAAAGAAAGGAAAAAAATACGAGAAAGTAATAAAGACTCTTTTGCGCACGTGCTCCAAGTTCAATTCAATGCAAATGCAAACATCTTCTTCTACGCACTTTCTTTATTTTTTATTGTACTTCAATTATCTAATTGGTATTATGATAAAAAAAAATTCCCTCGTCCTTAGAATAGTATCAAAATTGTGAATTTGAATTAATAAATATTAAATTTCAAATAGTCCATTCGCTTCAAATGGGAAATGATATAATAGACCTAATCTCTCTACACTCAGGGGCGCCGGAACGAATTTGAATCAGGGGGGCAAAAAATTTTTTTAGAAAATTAAAATAATTTAATGTTTAAATAGTATAAAACAAAAACAAATCTACTATAAAACTTTAAAAATTTTAAATAAAACCTAAATTTTAAGAAAATTAAAATTTTAAAAAATTTGGTAGTGATTTTATCAAAAATTTTGGAAAAAATTTGGAAAAAAATGAATTTCTTACCCTTTTAATTTTTTTAATTGAGAAAATTTTATTTTCAAAAGTAAAAATATATATATCATTTTAAAAAAAAAAGAAAAAAAAAAAATATTTCCCCCCCCCCCCCCCCCGGCGGGGGCCAGGGGGGGGCAGTGCCCCCCCCCCCCCAGTTCCGGCGCCTATGTCTACACTCACACCCACACATACACACACACACACGAACGAATATATATATAGATATACTTTTCTACATGTTTTGAAACTTGTTACTACAGGTTCAAGACGGATTCAAACCTGGCTAGCCTATCTGTCTGATCTTTAGTAAAGTGAGAGATTTGCCACAGCTGACATCCCCAAATCAACGCTGGCCGTTTTTCTCTCCTGAAATCCTTCAATCGGTGAGTACCTCTTGAAATTTTCTTAATTATGATTCATTTTTAAATTATCTATACCCTGATATATAAATCTTTGCCAAATTCAAAGAATTAATTATTAAAAAAGAAATTATTTCAATTCATTCGAAATATTTCAGGAGAATGGGGGAGGAGGGTTTGGGCACCCATATCCCCCAGGCTACGGCTCTGAAACATATTTAAAATAATTTTAGCTAGCTCTAGTTACTTATAAAGGAAATATTTTAATATTAGCCTGCCATTTCGAATATTTTGAAATTCGTTTGAATGGATTTTAACATCCATGTCTATGATTTGGGGGCGGGCCGAATACAGGCGGAGCAGCTAGTCTTGATAAGAAAATAAATAAATTTTTTTTGCCTGACATAAAGAATAATAAAGAGATGAAAAGAAGGAAAGTTTTGTGTTTTATAAACTTGTTTTTTTTTAGCCTACTATTGGGTGAAAAAAGAAAAAAATGTCAATATGAGCTCCTTTTTCGCTTGTTTCCCATAAAAGGTTCGAAATCTCTCTCTGCTTCTCTTGCGCCTTTTTTTTTTAATCTTTTTATTCTAGAAACTAATTAATTAACCTAAAAAATTTATATCAACCTACCTTTATTGGATCGGAGAAAGAAAATTTTACTTTCTTTCTATTTAGAGAATCATTTCACCTCTATGGAAAATTGAAAATTGATTTAATAGCTAATTTAAAAATATTTAATTTCTCCACCAGCCAGAAGGCTTAATTTGGGAATTAACCAAAACATGCTCCGGGGGGTCCACGATTTGGACACACCAGTGATAAAAGGATTAAAACAATTCCTAACTTTTCTTTAATTATTTCCCAATAAAAATCTTGAGTTAATGACAAAATATATTTTTACTCTTCTATTATCTCTTACATTTAAATTGTCTCCTTGGCAATGAATTTTTTATTTTTTTTTTCTCATTCACACTCACACTCACACACACATTCCACTGTCTTTTCGGCAGCTCAGGCCATATAAGACATTTACGATAACCGTTATTTATGAATTTATATATATTAGGGTCCAGGCATTTTTATTTAAGCCATCTGGTATCCAGATGGCTTAAATAAAATCATCGGACTGCCTGGGGTCCGAACCCGCGACGTTTGGTATATGAGGTTAGCACGCTAACCTCTACACCACGCCCCGCGGGCGGCAATGAATTTAATAACGAGCAATTTTCTTTAAAAATAAGTTTGATAACCACTTCTCCATTAAATTGCGCGATTTTCTTATCCAGTTTCAAATTTATTAAAAAAACAAAAACTCTCAGTTCCCCTAATATGAATAAAGTGCTGCTGATATATTATTAGTAAGGAATTGCAGAAATTTATATTTAGACCTATACATTTTGTTGTTGGCAACTAAACTAAACTAAAAGTTTCTCCGTTCTGTTCATTTTTACTTTCTCTTACCTCTATATAAGTTAATATATATAGAGAGAAAGTACTATAATTTTAGTTCATATAAAGAAAGGGCGTGGTTTATCGAACAAGTTTGATTCGAATTCAAACCTGGTTTGCCGCTAAAAATCAATCAAGTCGAGCTTCTCTACTGGAGCACTAGCGATATAATCATGTTTCAGATATAGGAACCCAAGAAAAAAACAATTTTTTTAATCGGGACATAAATCTGACTTCTTATTCTCCGAGATCCGTATACACTGGTACAAATTGTAAATGTGACCAGCGACTCTGATCTCGGATTATACTTATTTAAATAGATAATTTTCAGAAAAGGTAAAATAAATCATTTCACTATATATCATGCACTTAAGGTTCGAGCTCTCAGGTGGGAACTTAATTGTGGCGCTCAAATTTGGCCAAAAGATTTTTAATTAAATTAATTGTTTAATTTTGTACAGTTTATATACATAAATAGGCCCTATATTTTGAAATATTTTATTTAGAATAATATAAGATTTAAAAAAACAGCAGATCCTTGGGGTGGGGGGGGGGGGGGCAAATGCCCCTCTGCCCCTCCTCCCATTTTTCCATTTTTAAACGTTTAGTTTATCATCATTTTAAATAAAATTTGTTCAAAATTTGTTGTATTGATAATAAAATGATAATTCTAACATTGTAAGATATTTTATCAAGTAGAAGAAATTTCGATGGCTGAGTGGCAATTATTAGGATTAGGAAGATGTATGGCAGCCAGCAAGTGATAAAGAAACTCTGTATGATTATCGTCGACGTTTCGGGATCACGTCGATCCCATCTTCAGGACGATAAACTGTTATTGTTGCTTAGATGGAATCAATTTTGGTTCATACAACAACAACAACAACAGTTTATCGTCCTGAAGATGGGATCGACGTGATCCCGAAACGTCGACGATAATCAAATATAGTTTCTTTATCACTTGCTGGCTGCCATGCATCTTCCTACTCCTAATGATATTTTATCAATATTATCAATACAACAAATTTTGTATAAATTTTATTTAAAATGATGATAAACTAAACGTTTAAAAAAAAAAAAAAAAAAAACCTAACAAAATTGTGTGTGTGTGTGTTGATTTAATTTAATTAACTACCTTTGATGATGACTTAAATAAAAATTAAATTTTATTTGAATTTAATAGGTTAAGAATAAAAAAGAATGTTTTATTGCACCCGAAATTTAGGTATTTTTTTTTTTTTTTTTTTTTAATCTATTGTTTTGGCATCTGTTAAATTGGCAATTGTGTTTTTTCTTTTTCTTTTGACTCGTTTTCTAAATGGGATGGCATTTAAAGTGGTCTAATGAGAAGGAGGGGGAGAAGTTGGTTCGTATATAGGACGTTTGCATTTACAAAGTGAAGCGCAGGTGGCAGAAAGAGAGAGAGAGAGAGTGAGAGGGAAGAGCGCAGACAAATAAACACTCAGCTTCCTTATACGGCTTCCTGATGCACACACATTCCTTCCCCCTCTCTCTCTCTGTCTCTTTCTATAATTAAAGTTGTTAATTTAATAATTAATCTACATGAGATATCGCAAGTATCTTACAAGAGTTTTGAACAATTAAATAAATGTTTATTCTTTTTTTTTCTTATATTGATATGTATTTAAGATTTGTTTTATTTTTTATATTGGTGTTTTGATTTTTTTTTTTAGCGACGTTTTTATAACAAAAATTCCAGTTTCAACATACATTTTTTCGATTTATTTACTGATTGTTAGGCAACCCAAATGACCAATTCACCACACATATATTATTGGTATTTATTTCCTGCCATCTTTTGCAAGAGTGCTGAACTATTTGACACGTAATTTTGAAATATATATACCAATCTTATTTTAAAATTTTCTTATTTATTTTCCCTTATGAATATAATTAAGGGGGTTCAGGAGCGACGTCTAAACGTACAATAAAAAAAGCTAGACTATTTATTATAAGGAATTTTTCAATGCAGTTTTTATTAAATGATTTAAATTCATAAGAGATTATTGGGACATCGAGCTATAATTTTTTTAATGACTTATTAAAAAATTATCGTAATTAATTTTTTTGTTATCAAGCAAATACAAAAAAACAATATGTCCCAATAATCTTTAATTGTTTTTTAATTAAAAAATGAATTTATTGTTATTATTAATCACATATTAATTAAGAAATTTTTAAAATAAGCTTAGATGATTTATTTAAAAACCAACTGTCAAATTAGTTCAGCATTCTTGCAATAGATGGCAGGCTATTCTAACAGCTGATCAAGGGCGGATACAAGGGGGGGGTAAAGGGGGGGTAATTACACCCCCCCGAGATTCGAAAAAATACCTTTTTTCGCAAAAAAATTTATTTTTAATGTAAAATTTTTAAAATTAATACTTAAAAATTTGATGTGTATTTATATTCAGGCAAACAAGTACAGAATGCGCTTTTAAATTACCGAAATTAAAAAAAAATAGTGTGCTGTGCGTCGAGTCACACCAGATTACCCCCCCCCCCCCCCCGAGAAACACCTCTGGATCCGCCCTTGCAGCTGATCCACTAATAGCGTATATCTGGCCTATATTTATATATTTTTAACAGATACATAATATATAATAACATTATAAAGCATTTATTGTTAAAAGATCAATGAAAATCAACCAAATGCATTAAATATTATTAGCTACCATTCTGACATCTCTTGGCAAATTTTTGAATTACTTGATTTTTTAGACACACTTTTTATGACGCCCTCTTATCTGGAAAAACATGCGTAACACTTCGCTCCCGTTCCCCCTTAATTAAAAAAAAACCTCGTTGAAAAATTTCTTATAAAAGTCTAGTTTTTTTTTTAAGTACGTTTAGGCGTCGCACAGTGGGCTGAAATCGAAAAAAAGCGGCCATAATTATCTTTTTTTGGGCGGATTTTTACAAAATTAAAACTATACATACATAATCATATGTTCTACTACACCCTTCAATATTTTCATATTTTACCAAAAGGGGTTGAAATTACCCCTTGACAAAGTTGAAAAAAAAATTATGATGAGTGAAATATAAAGAAAAACATATGTCAAAAAATCAAAAAAAATATGCGTTTTACAAAAATGACATTTATTTTTACAAAAAAACATACATGGGGTGAACTACCCCTTACTGAAGGGAGCAAAAAAAATTTTTTTTTTGATAATTACAAGCAATATGTCTTTATATACATTTTAATGGACGCTGATTTCAAAGATGTCATCTATTTTTACAAAAAACATACATGGGGTGAACTACCCCTTACTTAAGGTGATAAAAAAATTTTGCTTTGATAATTAAAAGCAATATGTCTTTATATACATTTTAAAGGTCACTCGTTACAAAAATGTCATTTATTTCTACAAAATATATACATGGGGTGAACTACCCCTTACTGAAGGAAGCAAAAAATATTTTTTTTTTTTTGGTAATTACAAGCAATATGTCTTTATATACATTTTAATGGATTGCTGATTACAAAGATGACTTATTTTCTCTTCCCTCAACATTGGGGGAGGGGGAGGGGGCTCGAGCCCCTTGGGCCCCTTGGAGTCGGCTTCTATGTCTCTGTCATTATACTTAAATAAAAATTATTTGCTAAAAAATAAATTACAATATTCTAGCCACTAACTTCTGTTTTATGTTCCTGTTTACCACTCTCTCTCGCTGATTGACCAGAGACAGAGGAAGTGGAGTCAGTGAGGGAAATTTAAAACTTTAAAATTTTGCGCCGAAGGCGAAGCAATTGCAAAATTTCCAAACAGTGAGCAAGAATAAATTTGATGCATTTGCTCGCTGAAGGCATTTAAGGGGGTCCAGGGGGGCTTTATCACTTGTATACAAAAATAATATAGTTATTTCAATAATATTAATAAGAATATGAACAAGAAAAAATGAAATTTTCAAATATTGAATATTCCCTTTTAATAGATTATTTTTTCAAAAGATTACAAAATCCGAGCCCCCACCATAAAATTTTATGGTCATTCTAATCATATCCTGGTTTTATTTTGTCCATCAGCCCTTTGTCACGTTTCAATATTATCTGTAAAGCAGAGAGAAGTTCATGTGGTTTGACCGAAATCACTTGTTTTTCTGCCGATTTAATTATAAAAAAATTAATAAAAATTTTTCGGGCAAAATCGGGCAAAAAGTTTCGATGCAATTATGTTCTACATGTATTCTAGTTTCAGAATCTATTGAGTTTGTTAGAAGGCAAGAGGATGCCCATATACTTTTTGAAATTGAAAAAAATTTATATTGCTTTTTTTTTTTACTTACAAAAAAAATTTATTTAAAAATAAATAACGGTAATACAAGAAAAACAAAAATATATTCAGAAAGAAGATTAATTTATCTATGATTCAAAAAAAAATTCATTAAAATTGGATTAATATTAATACATTAAAAAAAATTTCTGAATATCGACTTAAAACGCAAAGAAAAGTTAGTAAGTTTTCTTGCCCACTTTGGCGCTCTATAACTCTGGTTTGGGTTGGGTAAAAAAAAATGAATTATTGTCCTGAGGTCCACATATAGTCTATTATTAGTGTGCAAAACGTTGTTTTTATATTTTGAAGTTCATTTTTTCGAATTATGGCCGCTTTTTTTCGATTTCAGCCCACTGTGCGACGAGGAAACCATCGATCGAGTCGAGTGCTCGGGTGCCTTCGGGTGCGGCGCAGCAAGTCCCGGTCCCGGCAATGCGGCGCCGAATTACCCCGAGACCAAACGAATAGAACCGGAGCGGATCAAGCGCACAACGGCCCAGTTGTCAACCCTCTCATTTGCTTCCACCACCACGCACATATTAATAATATTTCTGACCATGGATAGAGGGAAATTATTTCACTCTATCTGGTCTGCTGCAACATGGATGGGCTTTGAGAGAGAGAAAGGGGGTTGCCTGCCCCTCCGCCCCCCCCCTCCCCCACCCACTGCCAAGTCCCGATAAGTGTCTTTTAATTTATTCATTTTCATTTGGAACAACAATAATGAAAAAATTAATCCATCATTCAAAAATGAGAGTTTTAATCTCTCTATTAGACAATTAATTAAAACTCAATCACCAACAAAGAAAAAGAAACCAACAGTCACCAATATTTTTACTTTCTCTTACCTATGTATATATGTAATATATATAGAGAGAAAGTATTGGATTCATGTCAAAAATTCGATGTCGAGATTTTGATGGATCTTCACGTTTTGAGGTCCCCTGAATCCAAAAAAGTGGTTTTCGCGACATGGTCTGTCTGTGGGTGGGTGTGTGGGTGGGTGGGTGTGGGTGTGTGTGTCTGTGTTCACTTTTAAGCATGAAGGAATTGAGCTATGAGGCTGAAATTTTATATTTAAGTTAAACAGCCCCCGGGACCGGAAAAATAAGCTTTTAATCAAAATCGGCCAAAGAGTACTAGTACTTTACTGATGTACTTTTTCAGTTTTTTTCGATTTTCTCAAAATTCGCTCTAACGATTTTGATTAAAATTCAAAAATCAATTATTTTTTAGATGCTCTTTCAAATGTATATTCTCGTTTTGCCCTCAAATTGTTTGAAGCACACTTTACTCTTGTGCTTCATAGGAAAGATAGGAGAAATGGTTGCCATGGTAACAAAATATAAATATTTTCCCATACTTATAAATTTTACATCTGAATTCAAATATTCCCTACTGCCGGGAACTAAATACATGTCGACACAAAAAATCTGGTGTGACAAGCACAGTACACAACTTTCGATTACCGAAGGTAAGAGAAAGTTGTGTGTTGTGCGCCAGTCACACCAGATTTTTGTTGCTAGTATTTAAATTTTCATCCTTATGGCCTTTGGCTAAAAGGACAAAATTAAAAAAAAATGCTTTTAAGCAACACCAACCTGCTGAATCTGACGATACCCAGATAGCACAGTACGTCTTATGTACGTACATAAGACGAACTGTGCGTGGAAAGTCATTGATATTTTCAACCCTAAAATGACTCTGCCAGTGGCATCATTTTTTTGAAGGGGCCAGGGGAGGAATCGCCCCCTCCCCCCTCTCTCCAAGAGCTCTGGTCCTTTTTAAATTTTATATTTGGAACGCCCCCCGGTTGCCATCGGTACATTGTATATTAAAATGTATAATAAATAACCCCTAAATGGCCTCTGTAGCCGAAAAGGGTTAAAAAAAAAATAAATTTATATAAAATATTTCAAAATATATAAACAGTAAAAAATTAATTAAATTACATGTATTTATGGTCAAATTTGAGATACTTACCTAATTGTAAGTAAATAAGAAAAAAGAAGTTAGCCCTCCACCCCCTCCCTCCCCTCCACCAGAAATAACGCCACTTGTCTCTGCACTGTAAAATAACAAACAAATAAATAGATATTTTTTCTTATTTTTACTTTCTCTTACCTATTTTTTACCCATGTTTATAAATTTATCATCTTGAATTCTAATATATCAGCGGAAACTAAATATATGTTAGCACAAAAAATCTGGTGTGACAACTTTCGATTGCCGAAGGTAAGAGAAAGTTGTGTGTTGTGCGACCAGTCACAGCAGATTTTTAAAATTATTTCTCCTACTATACTTATAAGAATAATACAGTAATAACTAAAATTCCTCAACTGAATGAGGTGAAATTCACTGAAGGAGTGCCGATAGGTCTCCTAAACATTTGGAATTATTGCCTTGCTAACTACTAAAAAATTGCTGAAAATATAGCGTTTTCTTTCTCAAATGAAATACCCCAACATCAAATGGAATTTTTATATAAGGTATTTATAATAATTTTCTCATTCTAATAACCGGAGATATGAAAAAATGGTGTGATTGACGCACAGCATAGAACTTATCTTCGGTAATCGAAAGTTGTGTGATAAGCTGTCACAGTCGATTTTTCGTGTCGATATATAATTAATTTTCGATTGAATAATAGAAGCCAAAAAATAAAATTTCAAACAACACTCTCAATGAATTTACAAGTTAGGGGAGATATCTAAAAAATAAGTGTATTTACAAATTGGTATCAAAATCTTTAGTGAATTTTGAAATCGTAAAAAAAAGATTCAGCAAACTACTAGTATCCTTTGGCCGGTTTTATTCAAAAACCTCGTATCGCGTGCCAGGGGGGACCCAACTTATATATCAAACTTAAACCTCGTATCTTTTTTCGTTTTTGAGATATTTTGACTACACATAGATTTTGAGGGATTCACTTTTTTTTCAATCAGGCTTCCTCAACGTGTATTTCCATCAAATTTCTGACACGATCACACTACTTTTACTTTCTCTTACCTATGTATATATGTAATATATATATAGAGAGAAAGTATTGGATTCATGTCAAAAATTCGATGTCGAGATTTTGATGGATCTTCACGTTTTGAGGTCCCCTGAATCCAAAAAAAGTGGTTTTCGCGACATGGTCTGTCTGTGTGTGTGTGGGTGTGTGGGTGGGTGTGTGTGTGGGTGGGTGTGTCTGTGTTCAATTTTAAGCATGAAGGAATTGAGCTATGAGCCTGAAATTTTATATTTAAGTTAAACATCCTCCTGGACCGGAAAAATAAGCTTTTAATCAAAATCGGCCAAAGAGTACTAGTACTTTACTGATGTACTTTTTCAGTTTTTTTCGATTTTCTCAAAATTTGCTCCAACGATTTTTTTTAAAATTCAAAAATCAATCATTTTTTAGATGCTCTTTAAAATGTATATTCTCATTTTGCGATTGAAATCTTCTGAAGACCACTTTACTCTTGTATTTCATAGGGAAGGATAGGAGAAATGGTTTGCCATGGTAACAAAATATAAATATTTTCCCATACTTATAAATTTTACATCTGAATTCATATGTCCCGTACTGTCGGGAACTAAATATATTTCGACACGAAAAATCTGGTGTGACAAGCACAGAACACAACTTTCGATTACCGAAGGTAAGAGAAAGTTGTGTGCTGTGCGCCAGTCACACCAGATTTTTTCTTTATATATTAAAAGTAAAAGGAAGTAAAAAGCAACAAAAAAAAAACAAACAATCTCTGAGTGAGTGTCCTCTTAATCGAACTCAGAATCAGCCACCTTCTCCTTGTTAAAGAAAAATTCTAAAATATATACAGAGCTCGGGATTAAAGTTTTTAATATGCTACGATATTAATAGACAAAGCTATGTAAAATATAAAATATTTTTTATATTCATATTTAATTAAAATAAAGTCAATTATTGGTTAAAAGTTTATTAATAAAACACCAAAATTTGACAAGTAATTTTTTTTTTTTTTAATTAAAATTTAAAAGTATTTTGTTATTAGATTGACTTACAAAGACGTAGTTCATATTCATAAAGCAAATTGGGATATGGATATTTTATATGATAAAAGATATCTCTAGTAATAATTTGTGGTTACATTTGAAAGTTACTTAGGATTATTTTATATCTTTCGCCGTTTCCTTGCCTAAGTTGCCATTAACAAAAAAGGAATTATTTTTATTCTTGTTCTGTTTTTAATACCGCACAGCGGATTCCCTTCTTATTTCATTATTTTGGTAATTTAGTAATCTCTCCGCAAAATAAAAAATCTGGTATGACTGACGCACCAGATTTTTTTGTGTCGATATATATTTAGGTTCCGAGAGTACGGTACATTTGAAAATATTTATATTTTATTACCATTGCAACCATTCTCTTTCCTATCAAGTACAAGAGTAAAATGGCCTACAAACAATTTTGATAGCAAAATGAGAATATATATTTTAAAGAACAACTAAAAAATAATTTAACAAGACTGTGAGTGTTGTTTTTTAGCGAGGCCAAACATCCCATGGCCCCCGGGAATCGAACCCAGGATCTCCAACCTTTCCGGGGCATAGGCAATGTTGTCCATTGCACCAGGGCACCGGACCCTCGACCTATATATAACTATTAAATCATAATCTCCAAAAGGATTCGGACCAGTAGGTTCAATTAAAGTCAAAAAGTTTTTTAAAACAAAACTTTATTTGACCCCAGACAATGTTTCGTCCACTTGCTGTAGGACTTCTTCAGTGGTTGGCTAAAATATTAAGACAAGATGTTTTTTTACTCCCTATTTTTTACAAAATAAAATTAAAAATAAAATTGTTCTTTTACAACTTACAGTCATAGAGAGCCATATAATATAAAATAATCAAACAGTAGGGCTTTAACAAAAAATACATAGACATCTCTTTTCTCTAACTTCTTGCTAAGAGTAAATTCTATTTTATCAACTAATACAAATCTCTTAATTTTTCTAATCCAAATCTATTTTTATCATTACTGTTTTTGTTTTTATTAATTTAACTATCTTATTTTAAATAACTTTTTTGTCTTTTTATTTCCCACCACTTTTTTAAATATATTAGTTCACACACATCATAATTTTTTAAGTTTTTCTAAGATGACCCCACATGTCGTACCCAAGGTCTCTGTGTCCACTTTAAAATTCACTGTTTTTTCAATGTTCATTTGAATATAGCAGGCCTCCTTGAATTTTCTTCTCGTGTCATCTTTTTCAAAGCCGAGGATTTTTAAGAACTCGACTATCGGAGCATTTTAAATCCGTCCAATACAAAAGGCTGGTCAGTGCGCTAGCCATTCATTCGCTCGACAAGAACCACGAATTTAATCTGGAAGATGTAAAAATCCTCGGCTTTGAAAAAGATGACACGAGAAGAAAATTCAAGGAGGCCTGCTATATTCAAATGAACATTGAAAAAACAGTGAATTTTAAAGTGGACACAGAGACCTTGGGTACGACATGTGGGGTCATCTTAGAAAAACTTAAAAAATTATGATGTGTGTGAACTAATATATTTAAAAAAGTGGTGGGAAATAAAAAGACAAAAAAGTTATTTAAAATAAGATAGTTAAATTAATAAAAACAAAAACAGTAATGATAAAAATAGATTTGGATTAGAAAAATTAAGAGATTTGTATTAGTTGATAAAAATAGAATTTACTCTTAGCAAGAAGTTAGAGAAAAGAGATGTCTATGTATTTTTTGTTAAAGCCCTACTGTTTGATTATTTTATATTATATGGCTCTCTATGACTGTAAGTTGTAAAAGAACAATTTTATTTTTAATTTTATTTTGTAAAAAATAGGGAGTAAAAAAACATCTTGTATTAATATTTTAGCCAACCACTGAAGAAGTTCTACAGCAAGTGGACGAAACATTGTCTGGGGTCAAATAAAGTTTTGTTTTAAAAAACTTTTTGACTTTAATTGAACCTACTGGTCCGAATCCTTTTGGAAATTGAAAAGAAGGTTCCTGAGCTTCATCAAAATTAAATCATAATGTTTCAACTAGAGCCAACGGTTACCAGTTTAAAACTAATATAATTATAACTATACTTAACTAAAAAATTGATTTATGAATTTTAATCAAATTCATTAAAACGAATTTTGAGAAAATTGTAAAAAACTGAAAAACTACTTCAGTAAATTGGCTGATTATGTTCAAAAACTTCCTGTCACATCCCCGGGGAGTGCCTAACTTAAATATAAAATTTCAACCTCTTCTTTTCGTTCTTAAGATATTTTGTTCACAGACAGACATCTTCCAAAAACCAGTTTTTTGGATTCATGGGACCTCAAAACGTGTATATCCATCAAAATCTCGACATCGAATTTTTTACATTAATTCAATACTTTCTCTATATATTAACATATATAGAGGTAAGTGAAAGTAAAAAGAGAGTTATATATTACCGGAAGCAAATCTTGTTCCAAGTTATTTTGTTCAGTTTAATATATAAATTTATTCCACCGGATTAATAAACATAAGTTACCGGATTCATTACATGGATGTTAATTTATATAAATTTGATCGTTTAGATTAAAAGATTAAACGAATTAATCCCTTTAGCTTAATAATGAAAAGGGATGGGCTTCGTCAATTCTACTTCACCAGTTTGAAATAATAAAACAGGATTTGAATGTTTTTGGGCAGCCACCTCGCCATGCAATGCAAATAAAATGACTACGTACTTTAAACTCAGCAATTATTTATTTTGACACATGCAGCTGATCTATTTAAAATATTTAACGCTTAAATTAATAATTCAACTTCAGAAAGAATGAGAGGGTGGGAGAACATTAATTTACATCTCGAATGATTTTAAATACAATCAATATAAAATAATGAAATCAATTTTTCTTTTGCAATGTCAAACCCATCAATTGGTTTTTATTAAGATTTAAAATCAAATCTTAAAAAAAGTAGTGCAAACGTTGACGTAGAAAATCTCCATCCATATGTGTGTGTATCTTTGATAACAACGCAACGAACTAAATCAATGAAATGTATTAATATAATTCAAAGAATTCACCGTTGGCACTAGTTGAAAAATTCTTAAATTTAATTAAATTTTCATCTAATTATCTCATTTACACTCCAACACACACACATGCACACAGTCTTTTCGGCAACTTAGGCCATATAAGACTTTTTACGATACTCAGTATTTTAGTAATTATCTATTGGTGATCCAGGCATTCTTATTTAAGCCATTTGGTACCCAAATGAATTCTATCATCGTACTGCATGGGGTTCGAACTCGCGACCCTTTTCTAACACTCACACTTTTTGTCCCATTCATACACACATACACAATATTCTAGGCAACTCAGGCCATATAAGACTAAACGATACTCATTATTTGTTAATTTACATATTGGGTTGTTCGGTTTGTAAAAGAATCACCCATATATTGTATAAAACATTGTATAATAAGAAAATATGAAGCCATCAGCGCCAGAATGCCCTTTCACTTTTTTTGTTTTATGCCTTAGTATCTATTAAATCGTGAATTCCAGAATAGTAGAGTACTTCTCATGATATAGTAGTACAGTACTAGTCATGATACAGTAATACAGTACTGATGGTAACAGGTAGGCTAGTCTTGGAATGAGAAAATAACTTTTAATGTTTTCTCCGAATATTTCGAAGGCATTTAATACACTTCTTCATCAGCGGCTCACTCTATTTCCACATACTAGTAAAAATTTCGGAGCGAAACGTCAATGACGCCTTATTGCTTGCGAGGGCTGGTTATCATGCACAGATCTGCCTCTCAGACGTTTCGCTCCGAAATTTTAACTAGTATGTGGAAATAGAGTGAGCCGCTGATGAAGAGTGTATTAAATGCCTTCGAAATATTCGGAGAAAACACTCTAAAAGTTATTTTTCTCATTGCCAAGAGCCTAGCCTTCACCTGTTACCATTCATATTACTTGGCACGCCACATCCTTTTGTATACAGTACTGATCTGGAATTAATGATTTAATAGATACTAAGGCATAAAACAAAAAAAGTGAAAGCAGTTCTGGCACTGCTGGCCTCATATAAACTATAGAAAATTGGCTTTAGCCAATAGGCAGCATACTATTAAATCCGGCCCTGCATCTTCAGAGCTATGGCACAATCTAACTTAATTCGTTTGGGTCATAACTCTGAAGATGATGTGTTACCGCCAAAAAGCAGCTAATGTCGCTCATTCGCTTGAAAGTTAATATTATCTATGGCGTAGCTTTCAAATCGCCACGTGTAGAATCACTCGCTGTTTTCTTCGCAACCTCTTGCGTTCGGAACCTTCGCCTGCCATCGAACGCGTCCACACGCGACCGGCAAAACGCCCGTGTAGTTGGCACATTTAAACTCCTTTGTTCCGTGTGACTCGCTGTTTTGAAGCCGGCAAACACCCGCGAATTAGCTGCTCGTGTAGAATGGCCAGAAGCAGGCAAATAATAGTCCTACAGTATTTTGGAGCTACCTCTGAAATGACTGATCTTGTCTTGCCACGAGACAAAATTTCTGTACCTAATCGTTCGGCCCATGGGATCTTTTCCAGTCGATTAAATTTTGCCTGCGACCGAAAAAGACGCCTGAGACTAATGTTCTGTTCTTCTGTGAGACAAAATGTATGTTCTTGTTTTGTCTGTTCCTCAGAGTCCGGTTCAAAAATGCTCTCAACGAGAATGCTAACACAAAACTCAAAATTTTTCGCTTTTATCTCTCTCTCTTTGTTTTATTAATTATTCACTATAATAATTCACTCGAGTTTAAGAACAAATTAGGTTTATTTTATGAAACAAAATTTACAAGAGTAAACATAAAAAATTCTTATACACAGTAAACAAAAACATATATTGTTGTTGGTTGCCTAGGTTCCAACACCCCACCTCAACCTGACAATATATTGAAGTTGAATTTTCCACACAATTCATAAAATCTTGCTTTGGCCAATGGTTTAGTCAACAAGTCCGCAATCATATTCTTTGTATCACAATAATGAATATTGAATATACCTTCATTGTATATTTCCCGTATATAACAATATTTTATATCTATATGTTTCGATCTTTGTGTCATCCGTTCGCCTTTAATCATCTCTATACATCCTTGATTGTCTTCATAAAGATTTGTTACATTTATTTTAATATTCATATTCTGTAAAAGTTGAATTAGCCAAAGTGCTTCCCTACTGGCTTCGGATACTGCCACAAATTCTGCTTCTGATGACGACAATGATATGGACGATTGTTTTCTACTTGCCCAAATAATCGGTGTATCATCTAACATAATAATATATCCAGTAGTTGACTTTCTATCTTTCACATCTCCTGCCCAGTCCGAATCTACATATATATTTATATTTGTTATTCCTCCTCCGAGTTTTAGTTTTGTATTTAACGTTTTCTTTAAATAACGAATAATTTGTTTAACTGCATTCCAATCCTTTTCCGTTGGTTTGCTTACTTTTCTTGATAATATTCCTACCGCAGTAGATATGTCTGGTCTTGAAGTTGTAGCTAAATGCAGTAAACTTCCAATAGCTTTTCTATATAAATTATTATTTTTCAATTCTGGTGAAAAATTATTATCTTTTAAATATTCTGGATTCATTGGTAAATTTGCTTCTTTAGCTTCTGTTAATCCAAAATTCTCAATTAATTGCTTTATTTTCTTAGTTTGACTAATTAAAAATGATCCATCTTCATTTCTTTCAATTAGCACTCCTAAATAATATGTTACTTGTCCTAAGTCTGTAATTTCAAAATTTTCTTTAAATATTCTCATTAATCTTTCTTCATCTTCATCATCGCATGTACATACTAAAATATCATCAACATATAATAAAATATAAGTCCATCCTTCCTTTTCTTTCTTAATATAAAGACATGGATCTACTTTGCTTCTAGTATATTCATTTCTTGTTAATACTTCATTTATCTTCTCATTCCAGGTTTTCGCTGCCTGTCTTAAACCATATAATCCCTTTTTCAATTTATATACTTTATCTTCTTTTCCTTTAATTTCATACCCTCTTGGTTGTTTGACATACAGTTCTTCTTTTAGTTCTCCATTTAAAAATGCCGTCTTCACGTCCAAATGCTTTATTTTCATCTTCTTAGATGCTGCTACACTTAGTAATAATCTGAATGTTGCATTGTTTGCCACAGGAGCAAATGTTTCTTTAAAATCTTCTCCTGGTTTCTGAGTAAAACCTCTTGCTACGAGTCTTGCTTTATACCTCGTTATTTTTCCAGTTTCATCTTGTTTTATTTTAAATATCCATTTTGTGTCTATGGCTTGCTTTCCTTTAGGTAAATCAGTAATTTCCCAAACATTTTTATCTTTCATTGCTTGCATTTCTTCATCTGCTGCTTTCTTCCACTTTTTCTGCTCTTCTTCCGGTAATTCTTCTAATTCTTCCCATGACAATGGTTCTATCAATTCAGTTAATTTTGCTTTGTAAGCCTCGATATATCTCTCAGGCGGTTTTCCTTTATTTATTCTCTGTGAACTTCTTAAATTTTCTGATTCTTGTATTTCAATTTCTTTATCTTCAATATCCTCTTTTTCATTATTTTCTAACTTCTCTTCACATTCAAGTTCACAATTTTCATCTTTATTTTTCATTTTTATTTCTTCTAAAATATCATTTTCTTTTTGTTCAATAGTTTTCACTGTTCTTGAAATTATAACTTTCTTTAATCTTTCATCATAGATTAAATATCCTTTTGAATCTTTTGCATATCCTATAAAAATTCCTAATTTCCCTCTGTCTTCCAGTTTAGTTCTTAGGCCTTCTGGAATATAATAAATTACTTTATTCCCAAATATTAATAAATGATTAATTGAGGGCTTATAACCATTCCACATTTCAAATGGTGTTTTCTCACAAGCTTTGGTGGGTAACAAATTTTGTAAATATGCTGCAGTCATCACTGCTGCACCCCAATAAATTTTATTTAATTTACTATCTTCAAGCATACATTTTGCCATTTCAATTAGATAACGATTTCTTCTTTCTGCTACTCCATTCTGTTGTGGTGAGTATGCCACTGTCAATTGATGTTGTATCCCTCGTTGTAATAAATATTCCTTTAAATCCTTATTTAAAAATTCTCCTCCTCTATCAGTTCTTAATACCTTCGGAGTTCTTTCAAATTTCGTCGTAACATAATTAAAATATTCTTGAATTTTCTCAGAGGCTTCATTTTTATGTCCTAGTAAATATACTGTAAGAAATCTTGTTTTATCATCAATTATAGTTAAAATATACCTTTTTCCTGTAGGAGTTGTATTCCTCATAGGTCCACACAAGTCAGCATGAAATATTTCTCCAACTTTTAAAGCTCTATGTTCACTTACTTTAGGATATGGTTTTTCTGTTATTTTTTCTTTTATACAACATATACACTTCATTTTTACTTTACAATCTTTTAACTTAAAATTTTCAGCTAAACCTTCATTATATAATTTCATTATTGCTCGAGGATCTCGGTGACCAAACTTTCGGTGCCAGTCGTGAATACAATTTTCATGCATCTTTTCATTTTCCCTTATTTTATTTGCTTTTTCAATATTTGGCATTTTATACAGATCCTTTTCTAAATATCCTTCTGCAATTACTTTGTTTTCTTTCTTTATTATGCATTTTCCATCTCCAAATATAACATGGAATCCATTTTCATCTAATTTCTTTACAGATAAAAGATTACTATCCAAATCAGGTACATAAATAACGTTATGAAGTTTAATATTACTTACTTGATCATTCTTCTTATGAAATTTAATGATTCCGTCACCAATACCTTTTATTTCTAGAAATTGTCCATTTGCAACTTTTACTTTTCCTTCTTTTTCTCTTAATTCACCTTCAAAAAATGTTTTATCATTCGTCATATTTGTAGTTGCTCCGGAATCTATGTACCACTCTTGAGATGTATTTTGTCCTGAAATTTTAAAACATTGATATACATCACCTGTTGTTTCTTCAACGTTTTCTTTCTTTTCTTTTTCTTCAAACGTTTTCTTTACTTTTTCATTCATTACTTTATTTTTCGCTTTCCAAAGATAGCAATGCTGTTTTATATGCCCCCCTTTCCACAGAAATAACATGTTCTCTTTTCTTTATTTTCATATGTTTTATTATTATTCCACTGTTTCTTATCTTGAAATCTTGATGTCTTCAAAACTGATTCATTTTCTTTTACTGTTTCTGTTTCTTTTCTTCTTTCGTATGTGGTTATTAATTTTTCTTTTATATATTCAAGTGTTAATTCCTTCTGGGGTCTTCCTTCTAAACTCGTAATTAGTGAGTCATAGCTTTCTGGTAAGCCACACAACAATAAGGCTCCAATATCATCATGAGGGATCTCTTTTCCTATACCTCTTAATTGATCTGAGACTTCTAATATTTTATTTATGTATTCTTGCATGCTCATTGATTCATTATATTTTATCGTGTATAATTTTCTTTGTAAAAATAATTGCGTATTCAAATGTTTCCTTTCATATACTTTACTGAGAGCTTCCCACATACCTTTTGCTGTCTTTTCATGCTTAATATATATCAGTTGAGAATCTTCAACACATAATACTATTTTGGCCCTTGCAGAACGATCCATTTTATCCCAATTTGCTTGTACTTTTCCTATTTCCAATGGTCTTGTACCTTCTACGGCTTGCCATAATTCTTTGTCTGCCAGGTACATCTCCATTTTAAATTTCCATATTTCATAATTTTCCCCGTTCAATTTTGTAAAGCAATTCGTTCTTCTGCCATCGTTTCTGGGCCCATAACCTGTTAGCTATATTAATTATTCACTATAATAATTCACTCGAGTTTAAGAACAAATTAGGTTTATTTTATGAAACAAAATTTACAAGAGTGAACATAAAAATTCTTATACACAGTAAA
>JAKCPI010006432.1:0-17287 GCA_023213315.1 Euborellia annulipes | reverse complement strand
GTGGCCGCCGCCAATGTCATTTTTTATATTACTTTTATTAATTTTCAAATTTGAGTAATGAATGAGTCCCCATCTAACATCAAAATAATTAAACACCTGCATGACGTCATTTCGAATCCCTATCTGTCGCACGGGCAGGCTGACCGACTAACTCACCGGCCATATTTCTAATACACTTCGTACACATAACTACTACGGTTGAAGTGAAGCCCACAGATGTGGTCTTGATTAACTACGCTTCCTTCTTCATTTTATTTTACATATATATTTTGTGTTACCAAATTGGGTGAGTAGAATCGGAAAAATAAAACTCTTTGAATTAAATAATTAATATTTTTATTTTAATTCTCTTCTAGGTTTAACATTACGTTTAACATTATTTAACATTATTTAACATTATTTAACATTACGTTAACAATACTTTTACCCTGGTTTTACAATACTTTCTATCTACAAATATTACCGATTCGATCATCACTATCTTCATATTATATATGGCTTCTCTTTAATAATCGACACCACGAGAAACAGCAACGAAGTGACTCATCTCATCATTTAAGAAGGCTCTCCAACTACAACTTAAGTATCACATATTGTATTTAAGAACATTCACATTTATTCTAATTTATTTAAATTACAATCTACATACATTTTTTATACTTATTTATTATCTAATTATTAATAATTTGAGCAAGTTAGTTCAATCATTTATAATCAATTTTCTTTCATTTTATCAATTCTTACCACCTGTAAAGCAAGAAATAAATTAAAATCCATAATTTATGTTAATTGCCATATATTGAAAATATACTCAAATTTTTTCTTACCTTGAATTTTTTATTAAGGTTTCCCCTAATATTTTATTAAGGGTCACCATTTCTTCATGGTCCTTCGTAGCCACGGATTTATTTTAAAATCCATGAACCACTTTTATTTGAATTAAAATTGGAATTTTGATTTCAATCACACATACACAAAATTGAGGACCATTCAACATATCTTCATGGTCCTTCGTAGCCAGGGATTAAATTTATAATCCATTGAACCTATTTTATTTGAATTAAAATTTTAATTTTAATTTCAATTTTTTACATACACGGAAAAAATTCAAGGTCATTTACAAAATGGAAGAAATAAAAAACAGGCTAGCAATGCTCAAATTTAATATTGATTATATTACTAAAGAACATGAAACTACTATTCAATCGAATTTACAACTTGATTCAACTCAATTAAATATGATTTTAGAAAATATTCAAACTAACGTAACAGAAATTAATGAAATTAAAACAAAACTAGCCAAGGTAAAAATGGAAGATACTGTGAGATTAGAACAGCTAGCACTACTCATGACGGAAAGAAAGAGATTGGATCCAATATTATATTATTGTCATAGATTATTAAAAACGTTCCAATCTCCCTCTCCCCCGCCAAGAGAGTCATTTGACCCTAACATATCTTTTAATAATGTTTCAAATCAGCACCGGGCGACCAAGCTCCCACCATTACTTTTGAAAACTTATTCGGGAGACTTGAGTGAATATTTGTCATTTTGGGAAACTTATAATGCAAATATTCACACTCGAACTGATTTGAGCGATGTACAAAAATTTCAATATTTTGTATCTCTTCTCAAAAATGAACCCTTGGAGTTTGCTAAAACATTTTCCATTTCTTCAGAGAATTACCAACCACTTCTAGACGCATTCAATAGTAGATATAGAAAAACACGAGAACTAGTATTTCTCTTTATCGAAAGAATAATGAATATTCCACAAATAAAAAAGAGAAATTCTAGCCTTCTCAAAAATCTTGTTATCTCTACGCGGACATCATTACAAAATCTTACTATCTTGAATCAACCCACTACACATTGGGATTCAATAATCATTAAAATCCTAATTGATAAATTAGATACGGACTCTCTGGAAAAATGGAATTTGAACTTGACAAATAATGATATACCTTCATTATCTGATTTTCTTAATTTCGTTGAAAAATTGGCTGATTCATTACCAGCAGACACTACTAAAACAAAAGTTTTGTAACTTTAAATAATAAAACATCATCTTTGTGTCCTTTTTGTAAATATTCTGAACACCCTATTTATAAATGTCCACTATTTCTAAAATTGTCATTTGTTAACAGATTGGAGAGAGCCAAACAATTAAAATTGTGCATTAATTGTTTATCGAGAGGTCACTTTCTACCACAATGCTTTTCTTCTGGATGTCGGATCTGTAAAAAGAAACACCATACCGTGCTTCATCGCGAGACTCCAAAACCCAATTCGGTAACACAGGAGGATACCTCAACTTCCTCAACCCCTACTAATATTAATACTAACACACCCTCGGTAACTCCTATAACAACACCCGTAACAACAAATACAGAAACACTTTCTACTTCTAAAACACTATCTTATTACACAGAAAATGTTTCAAATTCTTCAGATAAGAATTTTTTAATTGCTACGGCTAATATTTTTATTCAGGATTACCAAGGCGATTTAATACAAGCAAGAGCATTACTTGACACTGCGAGTCAATGCTCTTGCATCACTCAAAACTTGCTAGTAAAATTAAAATTACCACCTATCACACAGGACAATTTCGAATTCTCAGGTCTATCGAATACAAAAGTGTCTTCATCAAGCTCCAAACCGCATCAACCATGGCTTTTTGTTCTCGTTATGATGTGAGAACACTTTCCTATAAGAAAAGCCCCCTTGTCTTACAAAGGAGATCCCCCAGGTAGTGGGTACCGATTTTTCAAACTCATAGGATTTTTGAAGATTGGTATCTGGACATCAATTTCCTAAAACTTGGTACGATGACTACTCCAGAAACAATCAAGAAAATGGACTTTGAGAGGCCTATCAAGATTTCCGAGTTCTATATAAGTTTTGAATATAATTTTGTTTATATGTAGAAACATTGCCTGGTAACATGAGCAGTAAAGGGCAAACAGTCTAAAGTAAACAAGGAGTCCATAGTTCGATGCTTGTTGGGAACTATTTTTTTTTTTATTTCAATTCTCTCACCGTATCCATATACGGTATCTCTCATAGTAGCATTTATAAAATTGCCCAAATTAAATTAACAAATATTTTTCAATACTGAAATTAACATCTTGGAAATTCCAATTACACTCGCTACTACGGATTACTTTGCAGATATTGCTGTTCATTTATCAATCGACTAGGAGTCTTATATCTCTCATAGTATTCCATAAAAAGACTGTATGCGAAATGGGTGTCGATGAAAAAACTAATGACGATCTTCTAAAAAAAAAAAAAAAGATCATGACAATACATTCGTCTTAATGAACAATAAGATGTTTTAATTTACATCACCAAATTTCGAATTTATTATAAATATTCGATTTTTTCAATTTTAACGAGTGGAATTAAAAGGTAAAAAGAGGTTTAATTTCAATTTCAATATCGTAATATGAGGAGATACTGTCCATACGGATAGAGAATTGAAATAAAGAAAAATGTCCTCATCAAAGCATCCGAACTAAGCTCTCTTGCTGTTTTACGCTGTTGCGCTTACTGTCACGGCTACAACTAGTCACTGTTTACATATAAATAAAATTATTCAAACTTATATAACTCGGGAAATCATGATGGTCTTCAAAGTCCGTTTCTTGAGTGTTCTGGCTTTACTCTCGTGAAATGTCTGTCTGATATTAGTCAATCTGTGGCGAAGGTTTCCGCGATAAGGTAACCACTAAGTTTACCTATGACGTCATTTAATTTGAAAGATAATACTTACTTACATAATTTAAAACTTGCCGATCCCCAATATAATAAGACAAGACCGATTGACCTTATATTGGGTGGACCGGTCATTACACACATTCTCTTCGGAGGAAAGAAAATACCAGGACCTGAAGGTAGCCCATGTGCTATCGAAACGCCTTTAGGTTGGGGTCTTCTAGGAGAAATACACAACTAGTAATTTTAACAAATCAAAAACATTTTTAACTTTATTAAAAGATTTTAACGGACAATTAACTAAAGATATTAAACCCGTTAAAGTTTTTTTCTCATATAAATATTTGTCAACCATCACTTTCAAATAGACATTCTGATTCAAATAAACTAAAATCAGTTTTCGCCCATAATTTTAGAGGTAGAAACCGATTTAAGAAAAAGGTTTCAACCCCTTACAGTAAACTTTCTAATGATGAGATTTATTTATAATTGTTTTATTTTTTTTTACGTATTTTTTCTACTACAATTTAAAGATTAATACTTTTATTTTGAAAAAATGGAAACCCCTTTAGATCCAATAACTGATTTAAATTATTTCCATTTTTTTTATCAAGCCTTATATTATCTACACCAGTGGTTCCCAACCTGGGGGCGATCGCCCCCAAGGGGGCGATTTGGGTTTTCAGGGGGGCGATAAATAAGCGGGGGGGCGATTGGGGGGCGATGAGTATTCGAAGGGAGAAAAATTATTAGTTTACTAAAATTTAAAAATATAAAAATCAAAGAGAAAAATCTCCTATTTACAGGAAGGTCAGGATAGAAGAGGACAAAATATTACCATAAAAATAAAATAGTTTGAAGATAATTCCAATCTAGAATTGAAACGTCACTTTTAGCTCAAATCTTAAATTTCAATTAAAACAAAATCATTTTCTTGAATTTTTTTTCCTCAGGGGGCCTGGGCCCTTTAAGCTCAAATCAAGTTTGATCTTTTTCACGACTCAGGATAGCTAAAAACGTAGAGTTCAGTGGGTAATTTTCAAAAAATTTTCCATACCCCCCAGATTCCCCCGAAAATTCTCTGTCCGACTTTGGCCGCGATAAATTAAAACTTTGTAACTCTTTGTTTAGGACATTTTGAAAAAAATTTATATAACTTTAATTAAATAAATATTGTAAGCTATGTATATACCTATAACTATTTCAAAAGTTTTTCAAAAACTGTGTAAAAAAGTGTTGGCATATGAAGGCCACAATAGCCTTTTACATGCTAAAAAAGAAAATTTTAAGTTTTTTTTTGGGGGTGGGGGCCGTATTATTAAGTACCCCCGGGCCCGTCAAGTCTGTCTGCGGCCCTGTATATAGACCTACGGTAATAAAATTGTTTAAAATAATAAAACTGATTTATTATTTACACTTTACTTCAAATTAAAATTTGGCATACATTGAAAATGTAAAGGGGGCGATAAGTGTTAGTCAATCTCCAGAAAGGGGCGATGGGTCAAAAAAGGTTGGGAACCACTGATCCTACACTCATCGTTAGAAATGCTCACTCGAAACAAGCACATACTGATTTCAGTTACTTATATTATTATATTACTTATTTATTTGAATTATTTATTAAATTACTAGTCATCTAGTTTGTGACTACCACCCCTTTGATTTTAAATACTTTCATTCATTAAAACATAAGAAGTGGGTCTCTTATTTCTATTTACACCTGATGTTGGAAAAATAATCCTTATCAGGGTACCATCTAGCCCTCTTCATTGGAAGAAGGGTAGAATAGTTTATCCAAGATCGGATAATTTAATTTGAATCGTTTTATTAAAAACACAAAACAGTGAAATAAAACGACTCTTAAATTTATCACACTTATTTACATCTTAAAATATTTATTTAATTTCAATTCCACATACACAATTCTAGGCAACGATTCTAGGCCATTCAACATTTCTTCTTACTTCTTAATATATCTATTTTTCTATATTAATTAAAACACTAACAATTTTAAAACTGATACTTCTTAATATTTTATATATACACATATATTTATTCATTATTCAAAGTTGGAGAATACATATCATTAACTATTATAAGGCTGTGACAGGTACACTTACACCCATTTTATTAACTTGCGATTATATCCTTGCGGATTAATCACCCCGGGGGAGTATGTGGCCGCCGCCAATGTCATTTTTTATATTACTTTTATTAATTTTCAAATTTGAGTAATGAATGAGTCCCCATCTAACATCAAAATAATTAAACACCTGCATGACGTCATTTCGAATCCCTATCTGTCGCACGGGCAGGCTGACCGACTAACTCACCGGCCATATTTCTAATACACTTCGTACACATAACTACTACGGTTGAAGTGAAGCCCACAGATGTGGTCTTGATTAACTACGCTTCCTTCTTCATTTTATTTTACATATATATTTTGTGTTACCAAATTGGGTGAGTAGAATCGGAAAATAAACCTCTTTGAATTAAATAATTAATATTTTTATTTTAATTCTCTTCTAGGTTTAACATTACTTTAACATCATTATTTAACATCATTTAACATTACGTTTAACAATATTTTACACTATTTAAACATTACTTGAATGTTAATAATAAAACAACTTTACTCTGATTTTACAATACTTTTCTCTCTACAAATATCACCGATTCGATTATCATTACCTTTATGTATGGCTACTCTTTAATAATCGACACCACGAGAAACAGCAACACAGTGACTCATCTCATCATTTAAGAAGGCTCTCCACTCCAACTACAACTTAAGTATCACATATTGTATTTAAGAACATTCACATTTATTCTAATTTATTTAATTACAATCTACATACATTTTTTATACTTATTTATTATTTATTATTAATAATTTGAGCAAGTTAGTTCAATCATTTATAATCAATTTTCTTTCATTTTATCAATTCTTACCACCTGTAAAGCAAGAAATAAATTAAAATCCATAATTTATGTTAATTGCCATATATTGAAAATATACTCAAATTTTTTCTTACCTTGAATTTTTTTATTAAGGTTTCCCCTAATATTTTATTAAGGGTCACCATTTCTTCAATAAGAAATAACAGTCCAGGGAGAGTTTTGAGGAATAGTAACATTACTGAGTGGATACTTAGAGGAGGGGACTGTGCCTCATAAGAAAACTTTAATCATGAGATATAAGAGAGTTGCCCAGGAAATGCGTAAGCCTGGAGACAATTAAAAATTATTATTTTCAATAAAATTAATAATAATCAGAAATTAGTAAATTTAATAATAGAATTTAAATAATAGATATTTTTCTACTAATTGGCCTTTTTGACATTATTAAATTTAATACATTCTAAGTAATTATTGATATAAAAAAATTAAATTTTTTTGAAATTTTGCATTAATTAAAATTTAAATATTTGTAGAGAGATATATTCTAAATTTGTGAGTCCTGGGTAAAGAGAGGAAGGATTTGGCCAGGAGAAAAGCCCACAAAGCTTTGACTATTATATAATTTTTAAAACGAATTTCAAGAAAAAAATAAAAAAGTACATCAGTAAAGTACTAGTATTCGAATTTTCCCAAACATGAGAGCTAGCACCCCCTGTATATTTAAAATTTGAAAAAAATAGTTAGAGCCGTTTTCGAGAACTGATATGCTTACATATAAACAAACGTACATTGCTCGTTTAATAGTATAAGATAGTGATTTATTGAATTCTCATCGCTAAATTTACCTGTATAGGAAATATTGAAGAATTGTATTCAATCGAAACCCAAAAATCGATATTTTTTTTTTTATTTAACTCGACTAAAATGCCCGTGCCGATAATTTAACTTCGCAGACAAGAGGTCCCTTTTCAATTTTGTTGTTGGATTGGGAAGATGCAGCTCAATGAGATTTCTAAGATTGAAGTTGGGAAACACCCACCAGTGAAGGGGGCCCTGATGAACTAGCATGTGGAGCGTCCCTCGGCTGCCAATGGTTTAATAAAAATTTAAATATAAGCCTAGTAGCCGAGATGAAGAGATAAATACTATAAAATTAGAACGAATACCATATTTTTCTATCACAAATTCATCTATTTACAAATTCTTTGATCATCTCTCAATAACTAATACTAAAATAGTACATAATTAAAATATAATAATAATAAATTCCTTGGCGTGAAATCATTCACTCTCTTTCTGTCTCTTTCTAGCAACGCCTTTAAGTTATGCAATCAAATAACTAACTCTTTTTTTAATGATAGGATTTATAAATAAATAACTTCTTCCTCTCTAAGTGATATATCAATAAATAAATTAATTATATTTATTTATATAGCTAGAAGTTACTTGTCCTTTATTTGGCTGTTGTAGGAGAAAATTTAATAAAAATAATATTTTTTTTAGGAAACTTTATTTTGTAGCGCGCCTGCCTTGTATACCAAGGGTACGGTGTTCGGATCCCAGGCAGTCCGATTTTATTTAAGCCATTTTGGATACCAAATAGCCTTAATAAGAATGCCTGGATCCCCAATAGATATATTAAAACATACAAGTATCGTAAAAGTCTTAAATGGTCTAACAAGGGGACGGCCAAGTGAGTATATCACGGATTCGTTTGAAAAAAATTGAGGTGATACTTTGAGCTAAAAAAATTTTCACGTGTTTCGGCGTTTTACTCCATAGAGCCCTGATTGGCCAAAAAAAAAAAAATAAATACCGAAACAATTTTCGCGCTTTCAAGTAGTTTCTGTTTGAAACATTACGTAACAGTCAGCTGTGGCTAGGTTGGTAGCGTAGCCGACTGGTAAGTATATGGTCCCGGGTTCAAACGACGGAGTAAGCAATTTTTTTTTTTTTTAATCTTTTTATGTTATTGTAACAAACAATATATTTAAAAACTGTTTCATATTTTTTTTTTTTTTCATATTTTATTATTTTTTTTTAGTAATTAAATTTTAAAATTTTGTTAAAATTGTTTTTCGAGTTTATTTATTACCTTAAAATTAAAATTTAATTTAAATTCATGAAGAAAATATCATTTATTACAGTATATAAATATATTAAGAAATAAAGAAGGCATAAAATAATTCATTAATTAAATAAATACGTGATATTAATAAAAAATTTATTTGCTTATATTTAATAAAAGAAATTAGGTAGTCAAGCGAATATAGATAACTTACTTTGTTAATTTACTTGTACACTTACCCCACACGAAGTAGGGTGATATAAGTCATAAAAACATGCAAAACAAATAAGTAGGCGACAATTAGCGCAGTTTATAAAGGATATTTAAAAAAATTTTAAAATTTAATTACTAAAAAAAAATAATAAAATATGAAAAAAAATATGACACAGTTTTAAATATATTGTTTGTTACAATAACATAAAGATTTAAAAAAAAAAAATTACTTACTCCGTCGTTTGAACCCGGGACCACATACTTACCAGTCTGCGACGCTACCAACCTAGCCACAGCTGACTGTTACGTAATGTTTCAAACAGAAACTACTTGAAAGCGCGAAAATTGTTTCGGTATTTATTTATTTTTTTTGGCCAATCAGGGCTCTATGGAGTAAAACGCCGAAACACGTGAAAATTTTTTTGGCTCAAAGTATCACCTCAATTTTTTCAAACGAATCCGTGATATACTCACTTGGCCGTCCCCTTGTAAGTTGCCGAAAAGACTGTGTGAATGTGAGTGTGAATGAGAAAAAAGTGTGAGTGTTTAAAAAAAAAAAAATAAATAAATATTATTATCGGTCCCCATATGAGATTGTGCTTGGTCTCGTGTTTGGGAAAATTCGGGTACTGGCATATTACTGATGTACTTTTTTATTTTTTTCTAATTTTCTCGGAATTCCCTTTATTGGTTTCTTTAAAAGTTGAAATATTTACTATTTCTGGTATTGAAAACAAATGCGACCTGTCACACCACATTTTGTTTATTTATTCGGTGGTTCATGCCTCACATATGTTTAAAATTAATTAAATTTTAAAAGGTAGGCCCAGGGCGTTCCTTGGAATATATTGTACAATGAACGCCACAATTAAGTCTCCAACTGATAGCTAGACCTTAAGTTATTATTATTATTATTTTATTTGTTTGGCCCTTACAAAGAACTTGAAGTATAATTTACATTTTTTTTTTTTTTTTACAAATGTAGCATCTCTCTGAGCTAATATTAACAAAAATACATTTTTTTTTTCTTACTGCCAAAAACAAAAACAATTAAATTAGGAGAAAGTTTCGTGAAATGAAAAATCGTGTTCAAGTCATTGCGATTTTTTTCTATTTTGAGAATCTCCAGAACCGAGTTTTTCTCCCTATGATCGCGTAGGTTCTTGTAGATGGGGCAGCTCAAAAGAAAATGAGTAATGTCCTCTTTTTGCTGCTTATTGCAAATTGTGCATATGTTTTCGCCACTAGACCTTAAGTACGAATATATATATATCGTATATGGTATAGTATATGGTGTATTGTGAAATAATTTTAATAACCGAAACGGTAAAACGTGAAATCTGGTAAAGATGATTTTATTTTACCTTTTCAAATTTAAAATTATTTCACCATTTACTATTTACTAGACCATATACTTAAGGCTCTAGCTATCAGGGACTTATTTGTGGTGCTCTCTGTACAATGCACAGATGCATACATGTCTATGCACTGTACACCATTGAAACCAATATATTTCACACGAATAGTGCGTCTAAGAAAAATTTTAGTCAAAATTTAAACACTAATATGACGTCATTTATCCCCGACTTTTTCTATTTATTTTCTAATAATCAACCTGCTTTTATTAAAGAATGTTTTAAAAGGGCTTTAAGAGTCAACATCCTATTATGCTGCTCCGTTAGTCAGTGCTAGTTTGGTTCCTCCTTCTAGAAGACCAAAAAAAAAAAGAAAATGAATTCATCCATATATAAATAACGCAATGTCTAAGTAGAGAGAAAGAGAGAGAAGCAAAGGGCTCTTTGAGCCCTAAACACAAACCTGTTAACCGGTTCCTAGTTCATAGTATACAAAAAAAAGGAGATAAAAAAAACGTCTTCTCCTCTCTGTTTAATAGTTTCGGGGCGTTGGAATGCGGAAGGGGTGCATGTCTGTGTGTCTATCTTCGATGTGTGTGTGTGAAGAAAAGGAAGGGATGATGCGCGTTCACCTAAAGATAACGGGATCTTGGATTTTTTGTGGTCCAGCCATCTAACATACAAGATGTTCCGTCTTCTTTTCTTAGCCACCCTCGCTCACTCTAACAAGAGAAAGGACCATTCTACAACAAAATATTGAATAAGATGAGAAGATAGTGTCACGGAATTTTATTACTCTCTCTAATATCGGATTCAGGCTATTATCTGAGTCTGAAGATGCATCAAAATTAAAATTAATGTTTCTATTTGCTGGTAGTTAGGCAACCAAAATAACAAAATTCATTAAGAAATTTTTCAGTAGTTATTTTTTTTTTTTGTCAATCTATTCAAAATAATTTATGCCATATTAAGTTTGTCAGTCGGGGCCTACGGGCTTGGTGTAGTTGGTAGCTCCCTAAACCAAACGTCGCGGGTTCGGACCCAGGCAGTCCGATGATTTTATTTAAGCCATTTGGATACCAGATGGCGTAAATAGAAATACCTGAACCCCCAATAGATATATTTACAAATAACAAGTATTATTAGATGGTCTAAGCGGCCGAAAAGACTGTGTGTATGTGAGTGTGAGTGTGAATGGGAAAGAAGTGTCAATGTTTTTTTTTTCTAAAAAAAAAAAAAAAAGTTTGTGAGTCGAAATTAAGAAAATAATATATGAGGATGTGGTATATGGGCAGCGAAGGCGAAAAAAATCTGGTGTGACTGTTGCACAGCACACAACTTCCTCTTACATTCGATAATCGAAAGTTGTGTTTTGTGCTTTTCACACCAGATTTTTCGTGTTGACATATATTTAGTTTCAGCCGATATATTATAGTATAGTAAAGTGGTCTTGAGATGACGGTCCAGGAGGGTACAAAACTTAAATATAAAATTTCAACTTCATAGCTCTTTTCGTTCTTGAGATATTTTGTTCACAGACACACACACAGACCATATTGCGAAAACCACTTTTTGGTTTCAGGGGACCTCAAAACGTGTATATCCATCAAAATCTCGACATCGAATTTTTGAAATGAAACCAATACTTTTATAGGTTACTAACTTCATTGCATAAAAAATGCTACTAACTTCAAGCAGGTCTCCCTTGGAGAGCTTGAGTCGGAACAAATGCATAGTACTTGAAAACGACTCCAGAATAAGCAGTCGAAACGTTGTTACAAAATATATTTTTAATAAATAATGAATACAAAATGTGGTCTATAGGCCTAATACAAAAACTCTCTAATAATTACGATTTCTTCCATATAAAATGTATGAGGAAACATTTATCGTATCTGTTTGAACAACTTCCCGTTGGAATTTCGAGGATATAGAGGATGTTTTGGAGAGTAGAGGAAAAATAGTCGGGTCTTCTTATGTGAGAGAAGGCTCAAATATTATTTTCTTTATCTATGCTGACTTTTCGGTCTTGGTTAAGACCATCCCCAGAGCTTGCGCGCTCTCCATATATGCAAACAATTATTCAATTATTATATTGACAGCCCGCAAGCTCTGAGGATGGTCTTAACCAAGACCGAAACGTCAGCATAGAGAGTCTAATAAATGAAATAATATCTAGCTGCCATTTTATCCACAATAAAATCTAAATCTTGCAAAAGCATTGAGCCCTGAATCCCTCCTTTTGAAAAATCACCAACGAGGGTCCGTCGCAGGTGGGGCAGAGTCAGGGGGGTCTAGGGGGCGAAGTCCGAAGTAGGCAAACATTATTTTAAAAATAACAAATTCTATTTATTTTTAATTATTGCCGCATGAATATTTCCCTCCCCCTTTTTTTTTTTAAATACGTTAATAGAGGAATTTATTGGTTAGGGTCAAGGTTATAAGCATCGTCTGTGTTGATGCTGCTGCCTCTCCTTTAAGACTCACTCCATCTTCATCTCTCCGTCTTCATCTTCTTAAAAAAAAAAAGCCTTACATCATTGAAATACTCAAACTCTCTTCAAGTTATATAACTTTGGTCCTTTCTTCCTCTACTTAAAAAAGAGTGAAACCCCCTTTCTAAGAATTATTTAATAATTAATTTTATTTATTTATCCTATTGAAAAACAAAACATTATTTTCAGATTCCATCCTAAATTAAAAGACGTTAGCACATCAGAGTTAAAGGCGACTGCAAACTTGACAAGCATGCATGTGGAATCTTTTTGTACCAGCTTGCACAAATTTCCTTCGGCACAAGCATGCTTGTGCAAGCAACAGCTTATGCCGGAAAAATTAACCTAAAAATGTCAAACTTATTTACAAATTTATTCGAAGGTAACAAGATACTCACTTGCTTTAAATAGAGACACAATAAATATTAATATTTAATTTTTATAATTGGAGGTTTTCTTCTTTTAAATTTGTATGATGTAGGCCTACAGTAGTTCACGATAATTAAAACAAAGTATTTTACTTTATTATAGAGGAATTTTATTGCCAGGCAACTGTTGTGTGCATATTCTCACAGTTTCAACCAGTGGCTGATCTAGAGGTGTTTCTCGGGGGGGGGGGGTAATCTGGAGTGACTGGTCGCACAGCACACATTTTTTTCTTAATTTTGGTAATTTAAAGGCGCATTCTGTACTTGTTTGCCAGAATATAAATATAAATCATATTTTTAAGTATTAATTTTTAAAATTTTACATTAAAAATACATTTTTTTTTTCGAAAAAAAGTATTTTTTTTAAATCTCAGTGGGGGTAATTATCCCCTTTACCCCCCCCCTTGCATCCGCCCTTGGTTTCAACCATCATCAGGCCTGAAATATACAAATTACTCTCTTAAACTTCATACAACACAGGGCCAATTTTACATATTATATGGTTATATATTCATTCTCTTCAAAATACAATGAACAAACGTCACAATTATGATTTTTTATAAATTTTAAGATGACAGACAATATTGTTCTGTTCAAAACTAAAATTTTTTTTTTTTATAAATAGTTTCAGACTATGTCACGCCCTGGGGCTTGGCCTTGTTGGTAGCGCGCCTGCATTGTATATCAAGGTTCGAGGGTTCGGATCCCAGGCAGTCTGATGATTTTATTTAAGCCATTTGGATACCAACGAGTATCGTTTAAAAGTCTTAAATGGCCTAAATTGCCGAAAAAGTGTGTGTATATGTGAATGTGAGTGTGAATGGGAAAAAGTGTGAATGTTAAAAAAAAAAACTAAAATATCAACTTCAACAACAATCAAAATTATCGAATTTATGATATAAATAATTCTATAGGCTATATATAAGTCGCTTATGTCTGTCTGTCACGATCTGTATGGGCAACTTCCCGTTGGAATTTTGCAACGAAATTTATATAAGATTAAAGAGGCTCTTTTAGGGATTATATTGAAGGAAAAATTATTTTATTATCTATCTTTTGAGATTTTAATTGTTCAACTTACCGTTTCAATTGTTTATTAAAGCTTTTGTGTATGTGTGTGTGAGTGGAGTGTGAGGAAAAAAAGTTTTTTTTTTTTAACTATTTCACTTTTTTTAAAAAATTATTTCATTAAAATCAGTATATACCATAAATTCTTTGTCTCTTATTCACCAAACCAAAAATTTATTTGATTTTGAACAGTACAATATTGTCTGTCATCATGGCGCCGAACTGGGGGGGGAAGGGTACATTGCCCCCTGACATCCTCAGGGAGGGGGCAGAGGGGGGGCAAAATTTCTTCTTTTTATTTCATTTATTTTTAAAAATGATATATTTTTACTTTTAAAAATAAAATCTTCTAAATAAAAAATTAAAGAGAAGAAATTCATTTTTTCCAAATTTTTTCCAAAAATTTTTGAAAAATCACTACAAATTTTTTAAAATTTTAATTTTATTAAAATTGTATTTTATCTAAAATTTTGATTTATAGTAATTTGTTTTTGTTTTAACTATTTGAACATATTAAATTATTTTAATTTTCTAAAAAATTTTTTGCCCCCCTGATTCAATTCGTTCCCGCCCCGCCATATAATATTAAATAAATATCAGAAAATAACCACAAGCTCTATTCAATAAAAGTCAATCCAAATTTCCGAGATCCTACAAAGTTTCTGCAGTTTCTAAAATCTCCGCAACAGGAAGACCTCCAAGACCTAAGCCTCTTCCTCACAGCTTCAAAAATAACCCTATAACCGAATAACAAACTTTATATTATGTTCTTACTACAAGTGTTATTGAAAGTTATTTTTTTTTTGTACGGTGTTACTTTTTTTATCAGTGTATTTCTTAGCAGTGTTCTTAAACATTTATTTGTAATATGTTCTTTTTATATTAAAATGTTTTTCATACGAACTATTGACTTTTTATAATTTTTTTTTTTGTATCATGTTTTTTATAAGAAAGCTGGGACCGAATGACCAGGGTCAAAGGCCGAAAAATAAAGAGAGAAAAATAAATAAATATCAAATGTCAAGACGTCTATGAAATGGCGGGGAGTTTTGCTTGCGCAAATATGCTGGTGCATGATTAAAATTCAATCAAGCATCAAGCGGCTTGCACAATTAAAATGCTCCTACAGACGCTACAGTTTGCTTGTACAAAGAGATTGCCCATGCATGCTTGTCAAGTTTGCAGTTACCTGTGTAGGCGCCTTTACATGTGAAAATTGCGATTATTCGACTCCGTTTAAAATATTCAGATATAAGTGGCACTTCCCTAACCCCCCAGGGCACCATTACGACTATTAGAAATATATTAAATTTTTTAGGAATTTAAAAGAATTGACCGCGCACCGACAGACAAATTAACGCTATTATATATATCTCCCACCAATTTTTTTTCTCTCTTCGTATTTTTTTTTAACTGGTCTTTTTTTATATATATATATTATTATTTTTTATGGGAACCAGGTAGTGAGTGGTGTGGTTTTGGGATTTTTAGCTAGCCAGCCGGTCAAAAGGGCCGATCCCTTCTCCCCTCCGTCTATCCAAAAAGGGGATCGATGCATGCTTTTTTTTTTCTACTTGTCTGATGTCTGTTTTTGCTTATCACCTAACAAGGATGCCACATCATCTCTCTAAGATTCTTGGAAAAAAGAGAAAAATTCCTAAAAGATTGAAATATGGTGGTTAACGATAAAAAAAATCATCCATTTTGATTCTAATTATAAATATAAATGTTGACAATAAAACAAATAAGTATTTACCTTCTGAGGTTCCTGATTCGCCTTCCGTCCCAAGCGTGAAAAATTTATTTCAATCGAAATAGATGCCGAAAAAGGCCTTAAACAAATTAAAAACATAGATCCTCAATTAAAATTTAATTCTTGTTAACTATGTATTCAATAGATGGAGTTCAATATAGCGTTTAATGATGATGGAGTCATGAATAAAAAAACAAGACGAATGCAGCCAAATATTATTTTATTTTTAATTCTCGCCCTTACGGCTGACGTTTCGGCCCGAGGTCTAGGCCATCATCAGAGCTGTATACATATACAATGAGAAAAGCATACATTACAATTAGCACGAAACACACCTCCAATGCAATCACAATTAACAATATCTTTGATAACATACCCTGATGGCAATAATCAAAATGTGTGGAAATTTGCAACAACAGCGACAGCATCCATCGATTGAACAATTGGATCAAGACATATATCGTTTAAGATAAAGAAAATCTTAATTTGACGGATTGGAGTTAAAAAAATAAAAATATCCCATCGCCTGGAAAATTTAATTTAATACACTCACTTATTTACACATCTAAATTTACAAAATGTATCAACGAAAGCCTACGGTTTAAACTCTAAAAGTAAACTTGGATTTAGTGGATTTAGACTAATGCCGGCTTAAATGAGTCTCTAACATATAGAAGCTGAGATACGAATTTTTTAAAACTACCGTACTAAAAAATCGACTTTTTAAAAATTTTAAGTAGTGGCCGGATTTGAACTAATCCAACTGGAATTTTCAAGATTGTCTTCTTTTTTGACCTACTTTCAGAGAAAAAATCAGCATTCAAATCGGTGATACACGTTTCGGTAACCATAACGGTTGCCATCTTCAGTGCAAATGAAAGTTCTCCAAAAGGGTCCCTGTCGTATATGGTAATATTGTAATATATAGAAAGCATCAGCCTGGAGCGTCTCGGCAAGGACTTGCTCCAGGCTGGTGCTTCCTATATATTACAATATTACCATATACGACAAGGACCCTTTTGGAGGACTTTCATTTGCACTGAAGATGGCAACCGTTATGGTTACCGAAACGTCTGCTTAGAATAAAAGTGTAAAAGGTGTTCGACAACGCTGGTTTTATTCCTCCCTATAACGTTTTATTGATATTAAAATTAAATTGAACACCTTATGTACACTTCTGAAGAAGGCAGCAATGCGGAAATGTACATAAGGTTTTCAATTTAATTTTAATATCAATAAAACGTTAAAATGTTCATTTTATTTTAACTTTAATAAACCCTTG
>JAKCPI010006431.1:0-22614 GCA_023213315.1 Euborellia annulipes | reverse complement strand
TTAGAGTACTCGATTCTTGAACTAGAGGTCAGGGGTTAATCCCGTTCCTAGCAGCAGTTGAATTGGATCCAATCATTTGAAATAGGGCATTAGATGCCGAAAAAAATTTACTTGATTACAAGTCCTAAAATTTAGATTTATCATCTTAAGTTTTATTTGTGCCCACGGGGCTTGGAGTAGTTGGTAGCGTGTCTACCCTCTATACCGAACGTCGCGGGTTCGGATCCCAGGCAGTCCGATAATTTTATTTAAGGCATTTGGATACCAAATGGCTTAAATAAGAATGCCTGGACTCCCAATAGATATATTAAACATACTGAGTATCGGTAAAAGTCTAAAATGGCCTGAGTTGCCGAAAAGACTGTGTGAATGTGCGTATGACTGTGAGTGTGAATGAGAAAAAAGTGTGAATTAAAAAAAAAAAAAAAAAAAGTTTTATTTGTGTTTTACGATGATTTTTTATCAACTGATTAAAAAAGAATTATTTATTAATAAGCTAATCTTTTTTAAGGATCATTCAGTAAACTGGTTTTGATTGAAATTAAAGTTTTGAAATATATTTGAAAATTAATTTGAAATCGTCGGCCGCCATTTTGGAAGATCAAAAACATTAAAGGATATAGAATTTAATTAATTAAAATTTAATTTTAATGAAAATATGAGATTTAATCATCATATTAAATTATTATTTATTATTATTACTGTAATTAAATTACAAAAAAATATTGTGACGTCATCTCTCTACTATTATTCCTGGCAAATGGCATTTGTTATAAACTTCTTTTTTTCCAGGTCGCGGTGTTTTGAAGAAGAAACTTCTCTTGCCCATTCTTTTGTTGTTGAAACTGAAAATGAAAGCGTTACAGCCACTCTTGTTGGCTATCGTCGGATTTAAAGCACTCAAAGCATTGATCCTGAGCAAATTGGCGATCGGCGTTGTTCTTGTGTTTGTCATCATGCAATTATGCAAGAAAATGGGAATGCCGATGCCTATGAGCATGGAGCCCGCGCCTGCGCCTGCTACTATGCCACCACCCATGACTCCGGTATGTAGGCCTAATATTTAAAATAACGCCACAGTTGGGTTTTATACATGATTTTGTAGTTTTATACAAATATCGCTGATGAAACAGTATAAAACTGTGGCGGATGTATAAAACTCGGATGCGCATGCACGAACCCGACGAGAAAGGAAATTCAATTAAAATTTTAACCTGTTTTTTTTCAGGGAGTTAGTTTTTTTTTACACTTTTTTACATAGTTCTAGTGGTAGTTTTATGCATGTATAAAACCGGGTATTATTCTCGACGGGACTTGTCAATAAAGTATAACGCATAATAAATAAATACTAATTAAAAAAATTTCTAGTATAAATTTTCTTGTAGGTGGCCTACAATCCATGCTTGCGTCAATACAATTTTCACTTGGCGCCAGTACTTTATTATTATCATATTTCCTATATATGTAGGCCTAATATATATATAGAAAGTATTGGGATCATCAAATTCGATGTCGATGATGGAAATACACATTTTTAGGTTCCCTGAGATCAAAAAAGTCCCGCAAAATGGTCTGTCTGTCTGTGAACGTAATATCTCTAGAAGGAAAAAAGCTTGGAGGTTGAATTTTTATATTTAAGTTAAGTACTCACCTGAGGCATGACACGAAGCTTTTGAACAAAATCGACCAAAAAGTGCTTATACTTCACTGATGCACTTTTTCAGGTTTATTTTCGATTTTCTCAAAATTCGCTCCAAATATATAGAATAAAATTAAAAAATCATTTATTTGTTAAATTATCCTTAAAATGTATATTCTCATTTTGCCTTTGAAAATCTTTGAAGCACACATTAATCTTGTACTTTTTAAGAAAGATAAGGGAATGGGTCCCATGGTAATAAAATATAAATATTTACATGTTTCTTTAATTTTCCTTAAATAGAAATACCTGGACTGCCCTCGGACTTGGTGCAGTTGGTAGAGCGCCTGCCTTCTATACCGAGGGTCGCGGGTTCGGGTCCCAGGCAATCCGAGGATTTTATTTAAGCCATTTGGGTACCAAATGGCTTAAATAAGAATGCCTGAACCCAAAATAAATATATATTATAAATACGGTTATCGTATAAAATCTTATATGGCTTGAGTTGCCGAAAAGACTGTGTGAATGTGTGTGTGTGTTGAGTGTGAATGAGAAAAAAATGTGTTTTTCAATAAAAAAAAAATCTTTAATTTTCGGCGAAATGAATAGGTCAAACCAAAAAAATCTGGTGTGTAAAGCACAGACTTTAAATTACCAAATGTAAGTTGTGTGCTGTACGACCAGTCACACCATATTTTTTAAATTTAGGTCATTTTCAATAAAATATTAGTGAATTATATTTATTAATATTTTTTTAATGGTTGTAGATGACAGGGTACGGAGCTCCAGCTGCGGCGCCCACCAACAGCTACGGCGAGCCCCCCTCCTCTTGGGACAGTGGCTCCTCTAACGGCGGCAACGGCTATCAACGAGTTTGGCAAGACGCCCACCAGATGGCATATAACGCCTATGCGGCAGCAACACAGAATTCAGGCACCGGTAGCAGCAGTGGCAGCAGCGGTAGCAGTAGCGGCACTAGCAGCAACAGCAAACCGCTAGTGGCTAGTCAATACTAAACAATCTCCCCCAATCGACTGTATTTATTTATTATTATTTATTTATTATTTTTTTTTTTTTTTGATTGATTGATATAAAATAATATAATATTTGATGTTAGTTGGTTCGTTTTTTTTTCTTCCCACGCTCTCTCTCTCACTCACTTCACCCCTGGGGTCGACGACCCTGAAATCAACCCCACGGAATCGCGCGGAGGGATTTTTTTAATCGATTCAGTTTTTTTTTCCCAAGGGCCCTAAAAAAATTGAGGGTTGAACGTTTTTTTTTCTCTCCTTCTTCTTTAAGGGTGCTGCGTTTTTTTTTGTGTGTTGTGTCGTCGCCGCGAGATGAGGGCAACGATCGACGTGACGTGGCTTTGCTTTGGTCCTTATATCTAAATACAATAGGCCCTACGCGCCCTGCCTCAAGGCAAACACTTCCGGGATCATCTCTCTTACCAATTCCTTTCTCATGCGTTATTTAAATTGATAAAAAAAATAGCGGTATCTCAAAATTAAGAAAATAAAAAATAAAAGAAAATTTTAGACGGTATTTTTTCTTTAATATAACGTTTCGGTCCTAGAGTTTGTCCATTTAACAGAGCTGTCATAAAGGTATATCCATTCTTCTCAATCAGATTGGGCATCCATATGTATTCCCAATTCCTCTTCCTGGTCTCGAGAAATTTATTCCAAAACACTGTCAATGAGTCAAACATAAAAAATTTCAAAGACGATTCACTGCTGACTGAAAGATCATCTCAGATAAGGGATGTCCAACCCACTTATATTTATTTTTACTTTCTCTTACCCTGTATATGAAATATATAGAAAGAAAGTACGTATTTGATTTATGTCAAAAATTCGATGTCGAGATTTTGATAGATCTTCACTTTTTAAGGTCCCCTGAATCCAAAAAAGTGGATTTCTCGACATGATCTGTCTGTGTGTCTGTGAACAAAATATCTCAGGAACTAAGGTCGAGGTTAAAATTTTATAATTAAGTTAGTCACCCTCCCAAGGGGTAGAAATAAGCTCTTGAACAAATTTTGTCAAAAAGTACTAGTACTTTACTGATGTACTTTTTCAGTTCTTTTCGATTTTCTCAAAATTCGCTTCAACGATTTTGTTTAAAATTCATAAATTAACTATTTTTTAGATGCTCTTTAAAAATTATATCAGTAAAATTTTTTGTGGAATTTGTTCTAACTCCGAAAACCAACAAACGACTGAAGAGGGCTCAATAAAACTGGCGCGTAACGTTTCGATAGATTAAAAAAAGTTAAATATTTTTGATTGTTGGCCATCTGATTAATAAAAATCTGGTGTGACTGGCCACAGCACACAACTTTCTCTTACCTTCGGTAATCGAAAGTTGTGTACTGTGCTTGTCACACCAGATTTTTTGTGTCGACATGTGTTTAGTTTCCGACAGTACAGTATATTCGATTTTCAAGATGTAATAAAATTTATAAGTATAGCGAAATATTTATATTTTGTTACCATGGCAACCATTTCTCCTATCTTTTCTATGGAGTACAAGAGTAAAGTGGTCTTCAGAAGATTTCAATGACAAAATGAGAATATACATTTTATTGGGAATCTAAAAAAATAATTGATTTTTGAATTTTAAAAAAAATCGTTGGAGCAAATTTAGAGAAAATCGAAAAAAACTGAAAAAGTGCATCAGTAAAGTGCTAGTACTCTTTGGTCGATTTTGTTCAAAAGCTTCGTGTCACGTCCCATGGGGGTGCCTAACTTAAATATAAAATTTCAACCTCCTAGCTCTTTCCGTTCTTGAGATATTTTGTTCACAGACACACAGACAGACAGACAGACAGACAGACAGACAGACAGACACACACACACACAGACAGACCATGTCGCGAAAACCACTTTTTTGGATTCAGGGGACCTCAAAATGTGAAGATCCATCAAAATCTCGACATCGAATTTTTGACATGAATCCAATACTTTCTCTCTATATATATATTACATATATACATAGGTAGAGAAAGTAAAAAAAATCATAACTCGAAAATCATGTAGCATTAAAAAAAATATCACAGACGAAACAGCGCAAGAAATTATAATTAGAAACAAATGGAGGATTACTAGGCTTTTGCAATCTGACGGATCCAATAAATCCTGAAATGCTGACTTTTCGGGCTTGGTTCTCAGAACTGTGAAGGATCATCTTCAGAGCTGTGATGGTCTTAACCAAGACCGAAACGTCAGCATAGAGGGCCTAATAAATGAAATATTATAAGCTGTTATTCTTTTCTTTCCACATTATTTTATTTATCTCATGCACCTCCAACTGTAACCCTCCATTTCAGTCTGATTAAAAAAATCTGGTGTGCTGTCACACCAGATTTTTACTTTCTCTTACCCTATATATAAAATATATAAGTTATAGAGCAAGTATTGTATTGTGTTTACATATATTTGGTTTCCGCTGATAGGTATATTAAAATTCAATGTAATGAAATTTATAGATTTCATTGGCAAAATGAGAATATACATTTTAAAGAGCATCTTTTTTTTTAAACATTCACACTTTTTTCTCATTCACACTCACACTCACACAGTCTTTTCGGCAACTTAGGCCATTTAAGACTTTGACGATAACCGTTATGAATATATTATTTAGGGTCCAGGCATTCTTATTTAAGTAATTTGGTATCCAAATGGCTTAAATAAAATCATCGACTGCCTGGGGTCCGAACCCGCGACGTTTGGTATACGAGGTTAGCACGCTAACCTCTACGCCATGCCCCGAGGGCTTAAAGAGCATCTAAAAAATAATTGATTTGTGAATTTTAATCAAAATCGTTGGAGCAAATTATGAGAAAATTGAAAAAACTGAAAGTGCATCAGTAAAGTACTAGTACTTTTTGGCCGATTTTGTTTAAAAGCTTCGTGTTACATGCCAGGGGGATACCTAACTAAAATATAAAATTTCAACTTCTTAGCTGTTCCCGTTCTTGAGATATTTTGTTCACAGACAAAATATCGACATCGAATTTATGACATGAAACCAATACTTCCTCTATATATTATACATAAATATATAGGTAAGAGAAAATAAAAATAGGCTAAGAAATTGCAAAACTATTTAGAGAGAGTCAGAACTAACCACCCCTAAGATTTATAGATTTCAGAAAATTGTGATATGATTAAGAAAAGCGGGACTTTTTTTTACATTTTTAAAAAATAGTAACTCGACTTTTGAGTCACCCTGTGAATACGATTAAAATTCGCTTACGTTGTTCTCGATTTCCTCCTAAAAAAAAGAAGAATAAGATGAGAGATGAGCGAGGATCGCAGGTAGGCAGGCAGCAGTTAAAAGGGAGGGGTCAAACACCCTGGAAGAAGGGCGCTGGTTGCTATCACACGAGATAGAGAGGGCAAAATTAATCACCCAGTTCTCTTCGTTTTTTTTTTCACCCTTTCCTCATCTCTCTCTCTCAGTTTTTGTTCGTTTCATTTCTTTAGATCTTTTTTTTCCCCATCTGAGATGACGGAATCTTCTTCAAAAAAATTTTTTTTTTTTTTTTTAATGTTGTCCCCTCCTCTTAAATATATATATACTCTCTCTTTCTCGCTCTGCTTTGGTCCATTGTGGTTGGTAAGCCCTTCCTGGTTCCCCAGGGAGTGAGTGAGTGCACCTGCCACTTGTTGCCGCATCCCTTAAACCAAACCATCCATCCCTTCCTTTAGAAAAAATCAAAAAAATTCTCTTTTCTAATTAGATTTATTTATTTCAATTTATTTACATAAATGACCTGCCTAGGTAACCCATCAATTTTATAATAAGACTCAATAACCCTGTTATTTAAAAACCTCATTCAAATATTGGTAAAATCCTAAAGAAATTGGATGATTGTCAAATTCGTTGGTTAATAAATAGAGGGTTGAGAAAAAGGGTGGTGTAAGTCAAGCGATTGTTATTTTGAGAAAAATGGTATTTTGCATTTATTGCCATAAAACACTCACATGTTAATTGGACCCTGTTACGCATTAGTGTGTCAAGCGCCAAAAATTAAAAATTGAGTTAAGCACGGAATATTGATTCAAATGCTATAATTAATAGTATTTTTTTATGAAATATGTCCTAAAAAATTTATATTTAATCTTACTTGCACAATTGACAAAAACAATTATATATAATCCAATGAAAACAAAAAACTTTATTGTTAATTTTCTCAAAACTCGCTAGATGGTGCTTGACACACCAATGCGTAACAGGGTCCAATTAAGAACTAATCTCTTTTGTCTTGATGGTCCTGATGTTATATATAATTTTTTTATGTTATAAAATAACACCTGGTAAAATAAAATGAATCATTTTAAATTCAATTTTCAAATAAAAATCTGGTGTGACTGGTCGCACAGGACACAACTTTCTCTTACCCTTCGGCAGGAGAAAGTTGTGTTCTGTGCTTGTCACAGCAGATTTTTCGTGTCGACATATATTTAGTTTAAAACGGTACATTCGATTTTCAAGATGTAAAATTTATATGGGAAAATATTTATATTTTGTTACCATGACAACCATTTCTCCTATGGTTATTCTATGGAGTACAAGAGTAAAGTCGTCTTCAGATTTCACTGGCAAAATGAGAATATAAATTTTAAAGAGCATCTAAAAAAATAATTGATTTATGAATTTTAAACAAAATCTTATGGGCGAATTTTGAGAAAATCAAAAAAAAAACTAAAAAAGTACATCAGTAAAGTACTAGTACTCTTTGGCTAATTTTGTTCAAAAACTTCGTGTCACGTCCCAGAACAGAGTGCTTAGAAAATAAATAATTTTTTTTTAATATTGCAGTGGAAATACTATTTTTTGTGACAACAAATGCGGCAGTTAAGCGCTCTGGTTGCCTAACTTCATGGCTCTATTCTCTAGGGGTAGCGGTTAATATTGAAACTGATTGAACATCAACTTATTCTGCCTCCTTTATTACTGCTTAATTTAAATATGGCATCCAATGGTAAAAAAATTCCCCACCCAGAGTCGTCTACATTTATTTATTTATGTTTATTAATTTATAAAAATCCCCATTTGATTGTCTTAGAAAGGAGGCAAAAGTCCTAGGCCCCCTGGCAACACTTTTGACTACTCTGGATATTATGAAGAGGTGATTGCATTGCTTATTAGGTAGGCCTATTAAATTTTTCTTATCAGAGTAGGCTATAAATTCTAAAATTGTTATCATCTGAGGAAATGACGCTCCGTGCCGCCGGAAACAAACGAAGGACCTTTCCAAACAAAAATTAATTATTTCCTAATTAATAAGTTCCTGATGAGTAATATTTATATTCTTTTTGAAATCTTAAAACTTACCCAAACAACAACAAAGTTGTGAGTCATCCACTTTTGAGGGTCATTTTATTTTATCAAAAATAAGTTTTGTTATCAAATCGGAAATGAATAAAATAAAATTTAATTATCTCCAAAGAATATTTAAAAAATTAAAATTTTATTTAGTAAAAGTAAAAAAAAAGTTTTTTTTTCTTTTATTAGATCTATATTAAAGGCAAAGGATGTTTTCTTCATCCCTAGAAAGAAAGTTTATTGAGAAATTGATTTAAGGGGGTTCAGGAGCGACGTCTAAACGTACTTTAAAAAAACTAGACTATTATAAGGAATTTTTCAATGCGTTTTTTTTTTTTAAATGAATTAAAAATTCATAAGAGATTTTTGGGACACCGAGCTATAATTTTTTTAATGACTTATTAAAAAATTATCGTAATTAATTTTTTTAGTTATCAAGCAAATACAAAAAAACAATCTGTCCCAATAATCTTTAATTTTTTTTTTAATTTAAAAATGAATTTATTGTTATTATTAATCACATATTAATTAAGAAATTTTTAAAATAAGCTTAGTTGATTTATTTAAAAATCATCTGTCAAATGAGTTCAGCATTCTTGCAATAGATGGCAGGCTAGTCTAACAGCTGACCTCCTAATAGCCTATATCTGGCCTATATTTATATATTTTTATGCTTTTATAAAAGATACATAATATATAATAACATTTATAAAGTATTTATTGTCAAAAGATCAATGAAAATCAACCAAATGCATTAAATATTATTAGCTACCATTCTGACATCTCTTGGCACATTTTTGAATTACTTGATTTTTAGGCATACTTTTTATGACACACTACGCCATCTTATCGAGAAAAGCATGCGTAACACCTTCGCTCCTGCCCCACCTTAAATAAATTTTATATTTCTAAAATTTGAGATTCCATTCGTCGTTGAGCCCTTGAGTCTAAGTTCCAGGGGCGACTCTAGGATGAAGATTTTGGGTAGACAACTTTCCAGGGCGTCAACATTTTTAATTAAAGTTATTGTTTTGTGAAATACTTTTGCGTTTTCTTACACAGAAAAGGATGACATTTTTTTTAACTCCAACAGTGGATATAAATTAAATAACTATTAAAATTGAACTCTGTTGTAGCTTATGCCAAAACCGACATTATTATTGGGTAGTCAGTTGCCTACCCTGCCTACCCGCTAAAGCCGCCCCTGCTGAGTTCCTAAAATTTTTTGCTTCACTGCTGTTTAAATCAAGATCTTGTCAATCTGGAATATTTTTCAGAGACGCCCGCGTAACATTTTTATTTTTTTGAAATTATGTTGTAATGCTTGTAATATGCCAAAAAGGAGCTTTTAAAAACAATTTCCTCCCTCTCTTTAAGAAAAGAAATTCTGATACCTCCGCTAGTGGTGATAATTTTAGGAGAATCTTAACCTATTCACGTAGAGAGAGAGCCTAGAGGTTAGATAATGTTCATGATGAGACGGTTTGTTGTCTGCAGAGGCTCCAGGCTCAGCCATTCAGTAGAGAGTGGAGCGGGCGTCTAGGCAGAGGTGGAAGAGCCACTCACTAACAAGTTCCTATCAACAACAAATGTTTTGTAGAAAACAAATCATCCTTCATATAAGTGTTTTTTTTATTTTGCTTTTTCGGCTACTGAGAGTATTTAGGAGTTTCAATGTATTAAAGATATTTTTATTTTTAATTCCTGGGGGACGTTTCACACAGTGATTCCTCGGGGTCATCTATCAGCGCTAGGCATTGCTTAACCACTGGTGTCTGTTCCTCTACTCCGTTGCCAGACACCTCGGCCTATGTTTTTATTTGAAAATTTGAAAAATTAAATTAAACACACTAGATTAAAATAATACAAGAACAAAAATTTTTAATTCTAAAAAATATAAATTTATATAAAAATACAGTATTTTTTTATTTTTATTTATAAAACTAGCAATCATTTGAAAAATTTCTCGCTGTGGATAATATTCGCGGCTCCCCTTAGACTAGTCCGCGCCTCACACTTTGGAAAACGCTGGCCTAAGTTGCCGAAAAGACTGTGTGTATGTGTGTGTGAATGGGAAAAAAGTGTGAGTGTTTTTTTTTAAATAATAAGGGATTGCTTACAAATTAATAACACTAGTCAACAAATTTTAAAAAAATTTTTTGCACCCGATACCAAAATAGGTGTTTTTTTACTAATTTTGATGTGCTGATTTCAAATCTGCAAACCAAAATTTTCTATCACGTCAGGTTACTGAGATATGACATGGTCCCCAAACAGGGTCGAATGTAAATTAATATAAGCGGTATGAGCCAGTTTTATTATAAAAAAAAAAAAAATAGATAAATGAATTAAATAAATCTTATCATAATTTTAGCTTATGTCTCCAAATAAATATTATAATATTCCCAATTAACTTTTAAAATATAAGATATTGTAAAAATAGATAGGCTTTCGGGTGCACTCACTCAGAACTGTAGGTATAAAAGTATATCTCGAGGAATGATGCTTATTTCTGTTACTGTAGTACTAACAAGAATATAGTAACCTAAGAAAGGTGTAAGGACTTTCTCAAGTTCATTACAACCGATCATTTTGCTGTAACTTGTTCGTTCTAGCTGTTATCCTGTCTATTTTTAAGTTTAAAAGTACGGACCATGATATTTTCAGAAAAAATTAATATTTTCTGCTCAAATATGTGTGTAACATAGCTTGTATTTATTTCTTATACATAGTAGTTGTATTTTGCACGAAACGTATTCTGTAAAATGTAAAATTTCTGTCAATAAAACCAATAAGTAAATTAACAATCACTGTACGCGCACCAAGTACGACCATACCTGTATCTCCAAAACCTGACGTGATGGAAAATATTGGTTAACAGATTTGAAATCAGCACACCAAAATTAGTAAAAAACACCTACGTATTTTGGGATCGGGTGCAACATCTTTGTTGACTAGTGTAATAAGAAATGAGAAATTCGAGCTTGAAGGTTTTTGATAATTTCATTTCTCTTTGGATGGAGATAAAGAGTTGCCTTTTGGGTCCAGGTGCTATGGTTTATGCTGACGCTCTGGGGCGCTAGAGATGAGAGTGTCCTAGGCATCATTTGGGGGGGGAAGAAGCTCTGCTCTCTTCCTAGGTATATAATATTTATATAGAAGAAGAAGAGAAGGAAGAGGATGCAAGAGGAAGAAGAGATGTGAGAGAGGGCAATGACCCTCCCCGAATCATCAGGCGGCTCCTTGCTTTGCTTTGCTCTCCTCCTGGGTTGTAGAGAAAAAGACAACATTGTATGTCTATGTACGTACAGCACAAAGTATATGTCTATGTACCAAATGGTCGTTTCTTTAGAGGGTGATAAAATTACCCTTTTTATTTACAAGTGACCAACCAATCCTTTATTTTTTGTTTATGTTTAGAGAATAAAGGGTGAGGGGGGAGGGGGCGGTTAAATAATGTGTTTGCTGCGCCGCCCGCCGCCTTCGGGTTCTTCTTTTCCTTTCACACCACTCATTTTTGTTGGTGTTCTTGTTTAAGCAAGCATGCACAATTCATTCTAATTATTTTTTAAGTCTTTTCCACATCTTAGGCTTTAAACTATACTTAATAGGCCTATATCGACCCTGTTACGCATTAGTGTGTCATGCGCCAAAAAAATTAAAAATCTGTTGTGACTGGCGCACAGCACACAACTTTCTCTTATCTTCGGTAATCGAAAGTTGTGTACTGTGCTTGTCGCACCAGATTTTTTCGATGTATTTAGTTTCCGACAGTACGGAACATTCGATTTTCATGTTGTAAAATTTATAAGTAAGGCAAAATACTTATTTTGTTACCATGGCCCCTTTCTCCTATTTTTCCTATGAAGTACAAGAGTAAAGTGGTCTTCAGAAGATTTCAATGACAAAATGAGAATATACATTTTAAAGAGCATCTAAAAAATAATTGATTTTTGAATTTAAAAAAAAAATCTTTGGAGCAAATTTAGAGAAAATCGAAAAAAAACAATTGAAAAAGTACATCAGTAAAGTACTAGTAGCCTTTTTGGTCGATTTTGTTTAAAAGCTTCGTGTTAGGTCCCATGGGTGTGCCTAACTTAAATATAAAATTTCAACCTCCTAGCTCTTAATACTTGATATAATTATACTTTTAATATGAGCGTATCTTAGCATGGCTGATGAAGGCCTGCAGTTGCGGCCCCAATTTGCAGTAATTTTTACTTTCATGAGGCTCTCGAGCTTGGGGTAGTTGGTAGCGCGCCTGCCTTGTATACCAAGGGTCGCGGGTTCGGATCCCAGGCAGTCCGATGATTTTATTTAAATCATTTAGATACCAAATGGTAAAATGCCTGGACCCCCAATAGATATATTCATTAACAACGGTAAACGTAAAAGTCTTATATGGCCTAACTTGCCCAAAAGACTGTATGCATGTGTTTGTGAGTGTGAATGGGAAAAAAGTGTGAGTATTAAAAAAAAAAAAAAATTAATATTATAAAAATCTTTTGTACAAATTTATTTCATTGCTTCAGCTCTCGGGTTTACCAAATTGGAAGCGCCCAGATAGACTACCTTAAATTGAACCCTATAACTTTCACTGGGGGTGAGATTATCTCCCTCTTTACTACCCAAGTAGGAGACACTTCGGCAATGTCGAATTATTTGCTGTTGGAAGCAGTTTTTATACCGCTCAGCCACTTGCCTCCTCTTCATTTTTACACCTGATATAGCCGACGTGATATTTAACATAAAAGGAAAAGTGATTTGTGTCTGCCTGTGAGTGTATTTAAGAGAGAGGGAGAGAGTAAAGAAATCAGCAACACGTGTCGAGTGTTGCGTTGTCTCCCACCACAGAGATCTTTATTATTTAAAAGCAAAGGACAAAGAAAAGGGCGCATATGTCGCGTGCCTCGCGTGCCAATCGACCAATAACTAATCGTGCTGGTCACGTCGGACGATTAATTAAATCATCTATCAGAGGAGACGAAGACATTCATCAAAATTCTCTGACACGACTCGCAATCATTTATTAAGAAGTCTCTATGAAGTATCAAATTTTGTTGTTTGGAATAATAAATATTTTTTGAAATGTCCACTCAAAGGGCGACATCTCTTCTCTTTTAATGGCTAATAAAATTTATTAAAAAATTGTGTAACATCATTTTTTGGGATATTTTTAAATATACGTATAAATTTATTAAAATTTAATAACCAAATACGTCGAAGGGCTTCCCTTCCCCCCCCCCGCCCTTGACTCTCCTTTCAGGAGATTCTTTTAATAGGTAAAGAGAGAATTTTCCGGCTGTGATTTTTGACTAGAATGGAAGGATGGGACCGAATTTTTCAGAAAACTCAATTCTAAATATCTATCTATATATATTCTTATGAGAGTCAGTCAAAGGAAAAAAATTTAATTATTTCAATAAATTTTCATTTAAGAATTTTAAGTATTATAAATAAAAGCATTTGATAATTATGTAGAAACAGCCACAGGAAATGTTTAAACATTTCTTTTGTACTTAAGTGAAATGAAATTTTTAAACATCATTTCCTGTTTTATTTTATTTTTTTTTTATTATAAGGACGTCGGCAAATAAATAAATACTTTTGCGTATTATCCGTTTATTTGTAAATATTTCGACTCCCAGTGATATGGATGGAATCATCTTCAGTACAATCAGTAAAATGTTTTGCAAATCGTTACTTTCTCCTACAAATAAACGGATAATACGCAAAAGTATTTATTGACCGACGTCCTTATAATTAAAAAAAAAAAAAAAAAAACAGGAAATGATGTTTAAAAATTTATTTTGAACTTAAGTGAAATGAAATTTTTAAACATAATTTCCTGTGGCTGTTTCTACATAATTATTAAATGCTTTTTTTGTTTATAATACTTAAAATTCTTAAATGAAAATTTATTGCAATAATTACATTTTTTCCTTTGACTGTCCCTCATAAGAATATATAGATAGATATTTAGCAATGAGTTTTCTGAAAAATTCGGTCCCAACATTCCATTCTAGTCAAAAACCACCACCGGAAAATTCTTTTCCTATTAAAGAAAACTCCAAGAAACCCGTTCAGTAATTCCAGAATTCATGCATTACAAAAAGTTAGATATACATACTTTGTTTAGATTAGAGCCCTGCACGGGCCAGTATTTTTTTGACTTCACGTCCGTACCCAGCTTAATTTTAGTGAATCAATATCACATTCCAATTAAAATTAACCCTAGCCCCACGGTGTAAAGTGAAGCACAGCAATCTCCCGGAGAGGCTAGATATCGTGGGTTTGATTCCCAGGGACATTTGGTCAATCAACAAATAAACATACAAAAATTGTTAAATTTCGGCAGAAATAAAGCCAGTAGATTTTCTGGAACCGTAAATATTTCGGCCACCTATCCTCAATGCAGAATACATACACTTTATAGTGAAAGATCGTCTTCTTCTCATCTCTCCGTTCAAAACAAACTTTCAATTGTCGAAGATAAAAAAAAATTGTGTGCTGAGCGACCCGTCTTTATTTTGAACAACATTTAACTTGGCTAATTAAGATATAGGAAAGAGAGAGATTCAAATTAACCTAAATATTCTCTCTTTTGATATAACAAGTTTTTTTCTATAAAAAAAAATATTCGCATCCTTTGTAAATTTTTCTATCTCAATCAGTAAAATGAAGAATTATCTCAACAAATTCCAGAAACTTGTTTTTTTTTTTTTTTGATTAATGAATATATAAAAAATCATTTTAAAACTATTAATAATAATTTATATACTACTTGAAATGTCTAAAATTTAAATAGATTTTTCTAGCATCACTTCCGAGTTCTTAAAAGCTAAGTTTGATTTGATTTTTGAATCGGAAAAAGTCAATGAACGATTGATTAAAAAAAAAAAAAAAAAAGATTGAACGTGAATGTTAGGCAACCAAAATGTCATTAAACACGAACAGGTTGTCTAACTAGCAAGGGGCGAACAATAAAAGAAGAACCTTGAGTTGAATCGGTGGGTGTCCTCCTCCTCCCTTCCACCTCCTACTTCGTCTTCTTCTCTTAGGACGCTGACTCAACAGCAAAAACAGAAGAAAAAAAAAGGAGTAGAAGCCGGCTTTCGTATCCCGGCTGCCTGCCTGCTTTGTCTTCTATATAGGGCAGTAGGCTGACAGTCGAGTCATACATGGGCAATAAAGACCAGACATCGGTGGGTGTCCTGTTCCCTCCTCCCTCGGGAGACATCTGACCAGAGGCCTATCAACTCTCTTTGGATAAAATTCCATCCAACTACCAAATGCCCATTCAAATATTAAATATTTGACAAAACTTTGACTATTTGAAATGAACTCCTCTGGGTCGTAGCACACTCACCTCTTGTATCGGGATCAGAGGTTCGCTTCCCGTCCCAAGCGATATATTGGATATGAAATAATTTAGTCAAATGATGACCAAGTCTAAATGGCCCAGATGTTAAAAAAGACCTTAAATAAATTTTAAAAAAAATATTCGCTATATATGTATAATTCGCTGTCCCTGTCTGTCCGTCAAGACTCTATTTAGGCCACTTCCACGTTTGAATTTTGAAATGAAATTTTATATGCATAAAGAGGACCTTCTCGGGATTACAAGAAAATTATTTTCCTCCCGAAATTCCTATATCTAATTGAGTTACTAATTCTTAAAGTTACGATTTCTCCCATAGGAAATGTATTGTCTAAATGTGAAGCTTCTCATAATTAAGAAAAGGCGAGGGTCCGCCGCAGGCGGACCCGAGCTAGCTGGCGGGGGTCCAGGGGGCAAAGCCCTCCGGCTTGGCGGGCATCGCAGCTAGTTATTAAAAATTTTATTCCATTATAACAAAAGCCCCCCCCCAGAAATCAGCGTTTATTGTATAGCCCTATGCAGTGGCGTATCCAGGGGGGGGGCCCAGGGGGCCGGGCCCTCCCCAAAGCCTTCACCAAAACAAAAAAAAACTTATTGTTTTCCCTAATTTTTTAAAAATAATTATTTTATTAACTTTCATAAATTCTAAAATCTAAAATAATGGAAAAAATCTTTAATATTTACGAATTTTGTATTAAAATTATTTTTTATTTCAAGAAAAAAATTTTATTTTATTTGTTTTTTATTTATAATTCTTATATAATCTAAAAAAAAGTTTCTCCACTTTGTTTTTTGAATATGGGGGGAGGGGAGGAACCAAGGGCGTCCGCAGGATTTTTGCAGGGGGGGTAAGGATTTTTTGCAGGGGGGGCAAGTCACAAGTCACTTCCAGATAAGTTAAAAAAAACGTATTTTGATATTAATAATGTTATACTAGTACTTAGTATTTAAAGCTTTCTCACCGCGGCAAGGTGGATGTATACTGTGAAAGTTTTTTTTGTATTTTTTTTTTGTTTTATACATTTTTTTGTATCTTACATTCATTTTTTTGTATCATTTTAATTTTCCAGGGGGGGGGGCAAGTGCCTGGTTGCCCCCCCCCCTGCGGACGCCCATGGGAGGAACCCCCCTCTCCCGGGTGTTCATAAAATTTTTGGGCCCCCCCAAGCAGAAATCCTGGCTACGCTACTGCCCCTATGAATTATCTTAAATAATATTATATCGATGAGTGGCGGGAGGAGGGTGGTCACCCACCCGAGATTTCGACGTGCTTGACATTTCTTCAGTGCAAGGCTTCCCAAAAATTTGAAAATAATCATATCGGGAAGTGATTCCCTGATCGTGAAACGACCTCTACATCTCCACATATGCCCCAAGGGAAAGGGCCTAGCCCTCACTTTGAAATTATCTAGTCATGTTGCCCTCACGACTTCAACTAATCACAAGAATCTTTCTTTTAGATTTGGGAAAAGTTCCTTCACTTCCTGATTCTTTAGACATCTTACCTGGGGACGAGGCATTTCTATTTAAGCCATTTGGTATCCTAATGAATAAAATCATTGGACTGCGAACACGCGACCCTTGGTATAGAAAGTATAACTGGTAGCATCGGTCCATGGGGTAAACATTTGTTTTTAGAGTATTTGCTTTAATAAAAAATATATATTTATAAATATATTTATTTATTTATTTAGGGTTCAGAGCAAAACTGTATTAAGTTCACTTTTTAATCTTTTGAGGCCCTCGGGGCTTGGTGTAGGGGTTACCGTGCTACCCTCGAATACCAAAAGTCGCGGGTTCGGACCCCAGGCAGTCCGATGATTTTATTTAAGCCATTTGGATACCAAATGGGTTAAATAAGAATGTCTGAACCCCAAATATGTATATTAATCAATAACAGATTTCGACAAAGTCTTATTACGGCCTGAGTTGCCGAGTATGTATGTCTGTATGGATGTGAGTGTGAGTGGGAAAAAACTGTGTTTAAAAAAAAAAATATTTTCTCCCATTTCACCTCCGTAAGCCGCGTTAAAGAACAAAAAAAAAAAAAAAAATTAATTCCTCTTAAAATAGACAACATTTATTCCTTTTAAATTTCAGTAATCATTAAGAAATTAAATTATACTTTATCTAAGTACACATTTTAAATTTTATTCAGATTTTTGGATTTTTTTTTTTTGCATAAAGGAACTGCTGCACTCTGGAGGATTAGTATTGAAATTCGGACATGCTTCATTATTACACCGAATAACTACCATCATTTACTATCCAAAAAGAGAAAAATAAGAAAATTGTTTACTTTTGGATTTTTTCTTTGAACCACTCATATCGTCGCCTGAATCATGTAGTGGCGTATCTCAATTTCTAACATTTTTCAGGAGAGCTGTTTAAATTTCGTGGGGTTTCAAAATATTAAATGTTGAGATACGCAAAACTAAAAATCCTAAATAATACGAAAAAAACATGGAAATACAGATTCGTCACTTTGTGATAATGTAAAGAAGGCCAGGACACGTTGTATCTCAATTTTTAATTTTTTTGAGATACGTCACTACGTGATACAAGCGACGATAAGTTGAAATTATTTATATGAAATAAATCAAATCAAATTTTTTGCTTATCCACTTATTAAAAGAAGACGTTTCTTTCCATTCTCTTAAGGAATTCCTACTACCAGTTATCCTTAAAAAAAAAATTAGATAATCGATTCCTAAATTCCCATCTAATTTACATAGGAAATTAATTTCTATCAAATAATGATAATCTTTTTTTTTTATTTTAATTTTGATAGAATGACATTTTCAGGAACATTTAAACAAAAAAAAAAAGGAATTTTATTCGTTTATATTTACATATATTATATATAATTCTCTTTTACATGGACCTGTTTATAAATCAAAGTTATATAATACAAATAAAAATTGTAAATTCAAAAAAAAAATTTGCTTCAAATTATTTTTTTAAATTTGTATATTTATTTATTTATTCGATCGGCCTGCACCTGCTTTACGAGCAAAATATATCCTGATAAGAAAAAAGAAATAAATAAATACGATATACGTATTTTTTAAAATATATTAATAAATTTTTTTTATATAGAGTGAATAAAGTCTTAAAATCTACAGTCCTGGGTGAGTGCAAATTTTTACTTATACTTATTATACTTTTACTTTATTTCTTCTTTAAAATATTTAGGGTAAGGAAAAATTATATATCCACTTTATAAATTTATACTACTAAGGCCTATATACTGCTGAAATTTGATAAAATCTAATTCAAAAAACCCTTGTAACCGGCAAATTAATTATTTTAATTTAATTTTATTTCCAATTCTAATTTCCCAATATTATTTTTTATTTTTTTTATTTTATCTAATTCATTTATTTTTCTCAAGTAGAAAATTCGTTTATTTTCTCTAAAATTTTTCTAACGTCTTTTTAACGACTTTTGTATAAAATTTCCGTCGCCTCATGCGAACGACACGAGCACAATTCAATTGCTTTGTGACTCTCGCCTTGTAAAGTCGCATTGGTTATTCACAATATTTTTGCGTCCTGCAAAATTAATACGACAGCCCTTGTCAATATTATTATATTTTTTTTTTATTACATAACCCTTATGTATTCATAATTTTTTTCTGGTTAATTAATGACCCAGTTTTTTTTATCTAATTAAAATATTTTTTTACGTTTCTTCAACTTGTTACCTGTTATACATTTTTATCGTTATTCATATTATTACTGTATCATTTTAAAGAAGAATTAAACCAATTACGTGTTAATTAATAATTGTTAACCCAAAAATTTCGTGTTGTCATTTGGTGTGTGTGCGTGTGAACCCTTCCCCCACCATCAACCATCTTCAACGACAATTTGGCAACGGGAAACGAAAATTCATCATAAATAGCATCCAATCCTGGAGCTAACTGCATAATATTTATTATAAACGACACCCGATCAAGGGCCAACTTCATCCACCCGATCAAGGGCCAACTTCATCAACATCTATTATAAATGGCGCCCAACGTGGGGCCAACTTTATAAAATCTATTATAAATGGCGCTCAACTAGTGGCCTGGATTTTTGGATCATCAGAGAACCAGCCCTCAAGATAAGAAGACATCAACCATAAGTACCAAATTTTATTAACTAAAGTGAAAGTGCTTAATTATCAAAAATATTTAATTAAAAATTAATTTTTTTTTTTAATTTATTAAAATATATAAAACTCTAAACTTTATTTGCATTTAAACAAATATTTAAATTATTTAACAAATCTTCTAGTTAAATATAAATCATAATAATAATTTTGACAAAATTTTATTAATAACTTTATTTGCCAAAAACAAATATTTTTTTTATTACTCTAATTTTTTTATTATTCTAAATAATTTTTTTAATTATTCTAAATAATTAATAATTAATTAATTAAACTAATTAATTAATAAATTTTAATATTATAATTTTGTGTAAAGAGAAAATAAACCTATTTAATTTTTTTTTTCTCAATATTGAAAAAAAAAATTTTCTAAAATGTCTTATTTTGGAAAAGCTCGTAAAGAGGACCTATTTCTCTTGGCAGAGGAGTTGGGGGTTGAAGTCACACCTACATCTAGGATTATTGACATCAAAGCAAAAATCACCTCATCCCCTCAATATGATGAGGAGTTCACCAAAACACTTCTCACCACCATTATAAAGGAAAGAGAAAGGGAAAGGGAAGAAAAGGAGAGAGAAAGGGAGAGAGAAAGGGAGAGGGAAGAAAAGGAGAAAGAAAGGGAGAGGGAAGAAAAGGAGAGAGAAAGGGAGAGGGAAGAAAAGGAGAAAGAAAGGGAGAGGGAAGAAAAGGAGAAAGAAAGGGAGAGGGAAGAAAAGGAGAAAGAAAGAGAGAGGGAAGAAAAGGAGAGAGAAAGACAAAGGGAAGAAAGGGAGAGAGAAAGACAGAGAGAAGAAGAGAGGGAAAGACAAAAATTCGAATTAGAAAAACTTAAATTATTAAGAGTAGAAGAAAAGGAAGCTCCGCGACCTAATACTTCTCAAATAAAAGTAGATATAACCAAAGTTTTACCAAAATTTGACCCCAAAGAAGATGATATTAACATATATTTAGCTCTTTTCGAAAGACAAATGAAATTTTTAGAAATTCCAAACAAACATTTGGTACCTCATTTAATTTCCGTTCTCCCAATGGAAATGACATCTCTCATTGTTCGAGAACCTGAAGAACTTTCTCAGGATTATCCTCATATTAAACGAATTTTATTACAACGTTTTAAACTAACCGTTGATAAAATTAGGAAATTGTTTTCGAATTCCAAGAAACTTCCTGAAAACACTTGGAAAGATTTTTATTTTGCCCTGCGCACCTATTTTGAGTCTTGGACCTCCGAGTTAGGCATTAATACTTTCGAAGAACTCAAAAATTTAATTATCGCCGATCAAATGAAAAAGCGATGCTCCCCTGAATGTCGTGAACATTTCCTCGACGAATGGGAAAAACTTAACTCACCTAGTGAGTTGGCCGAAAAATTTGATTCGTACGACAACCTTCGAACGGAATCTTCCAAAACCTCCGGTAAACAAGTTGAATCCAATACTGTCAAGAACACTCCTGCCCCTAAGGAGAAATTGCCAAAAAAGGATTCATCCAAATCCGAAGACAAAACAAATAATTCGACATCACTTAAATGCTACGGTTGCGGAACACCTGGTACAACCAAGCCAAAATGCCAAACATGTTCGCCTGCCAAAAATGAAGTTGTGACGTTACATATAAACGTCACTAATGAGAACCCTTCTTCATTAGCTCTGATAGAAGCTTCAGTTTTTGAAAGGACCGGCAACGCCTGTGCTGACAGTGGTGCTACCCAATCCATAGGTAGTCAAAAATTATTTAATTATCTTCAAGAAAGGAACCACTCCTTTAATCAACAAAAAATAACCCTTACCCTCGCTGATGGACGTCGAAATACACAAAACGTTTTTACGGCCACAGTACCGGTAAAGGTACAAAAATAGAATTATTAACACCAAATTGATATTTCTACCAGATGCTCAAGAAAATCGCACTCTATTAGGAGTTGATTTTCTCACCAAGGCTGGAATCGTCTTGGACTTCAAGAATGCCCTTTGGTATTTCTCCAATCAACCAAGGAAAGCATACCCTTTTGCTACAGAATTCCCATCTACCAAATCTAAGTTGCCTCAACTTAACCCAATTTTTCACTCATTGAAAAATAAAACAAATTTGACACCCGGTCAAAAATCAAATCTTCTTCAAGAACAGGAGAATATGTTTCAGCCAGGGGGAGAGGGAGAGTCCACTTCTCATGGTGAACATAAAATCTCGACTGAAGAAAAAGTTTCGCTGCATCCTGTGAGCAAGACTTCACACTCTTCACCTGTGACTCCTCTGCGTAAGAGAGGTAGGCCCCGTAAGAATTTGCCTGTTTCGGTGGGCTGATTCCTCATCGAGACGTTATTGGAATCAGAGGGGGAGATTGTAACCGGCAAATTAATTATTTTAATTTAATTTTATTTCCAATTCTAATTTCCCAATATTATTTTTTATTTTTTTTATTTTATCTAATTCATTTATTTTTCTCAAGTAGAAAATTCGTTTATTTTCTCTAAAATTTTTCTAACGTATTTTTAACGACTTTTGTATAAAATTTCCGTCGCCTCATGCGAACGACACGAGCACAATTCAATTGCTTTGTGACTCTCGCCTTGTAAAGTCGCATTGGTTATTCACAATATTTTTGCGTCCTGCAAAATTAATACGACAGCCCTTGTCAATATTATTATATTTTTTTTATTACATAACCCTTATGTATTCATAATTTTTTTCTGGTTAATTAATGACCCAGTTTTTTTATCTAATTAAAATATTTTTTTACGTTTCTTCACTTGTACCGCACTTAATTTTTACGTTTCTTCAACTTGTTACCTGTTATACATTTTTATCGTTATTCATATTATTACTGTATCATTTTAAAGAAGAATTAAACCAATTACGTGTTAATTAATAATTGTTAACCCAAAAATTTCGTGTTGTCATTTGGTGTGTGTGCGTGTGAACCCTTCCCCCACCATCAACCATCTTCAACGACAATTTGGCAACGGGAAACGAAAATTCATCATAAATAGCATCCAATCCTGGAGCTAACTGCATAATATTTATTATAAACGACACCCGATCAAGGGCCAACTTCATCCACCCGATCAAGGGCCAACTTCATTAACATCTATTATAA
>JAKCPI010006430.1:0-48499 GCA_023213315.1 Euborellia annulipes | reverse complement strand
AATTGCTATAATTTAGAATATTACATTTTATAACAGTATTTATAAATAATTCGATTTACTTCTTTAATGCATTACTTCAATTGTTTATTTAACGATTTCTTTAATGCCAAATATGGACCGTTTATTTTGTAAATCCATTTTTTTAAAAGAAATATCACATAATTTATGCTTAATTTAATGTAAAATTTGTCAGAAGACCGTTATTTTACATTTGTTGAAATTTTTATGAAACCATTATAATCTAAATTATTTGGCATTTCATTGGGCATGGTTCATAGATTTTTCATATTTGTCATTAACCTTTATTTATATGATAGTAGGTCTTCTTAGATCGTAAGGGCAGAAATAATGATTATTATTAGGATATCATCTAACTTATATTATTCATTTTCCTCAATTTTATAAAACACTATTATGAAATTATTGACGATATAATAATGTAAGATTAGATATGTATTGATATATTATATAAGCAGAATTCAATAAATTTAATCTATATTTAGGTGAAAATAATATTATTTTGACTTAGGCCTACGTGTGGGATCATTAACTGGCCTGAAAGAGGATTTCGTTAAATAGGGGAAATATTTCCTTTCTTTCTTTTTTTGTGGACAATTTTTTTGTATTATTTATTATTTTTGTATTTCTTTTTTCAAGTCTTGAAAAAGTTCTCGACTCACAACCGAAACGGAAAATTTTACTAATATTTCTTCGCTCTCCTATTTCTATATGCCAAGAGACAAACAATTTGTAGATATTCTATTAACTGGTATTTCAATGCTCTCGGGCATTCGAATACCAAATAGCTTAAATAAATATGCTTGGACCCCTAATAGATATATTATTATAATAGTGAGTATCGTAAAAGTCTTATTTGGCCTGAGTTGCCGAAAAGACGTGTGTGTGTGGGGGGGGGGGGTGAGTGAGCGGGAAACAAGTCTGATAGTGTGTGGTATTTCAATTTTTACTTTCTCTTACCTCTATATATATCAGGGGCGTATATAGAAATTTTTTTCGGGGGGGCCCGAACTGAAAATTTTTCTGCGGAAAATTTTTTTTTTTAAGAAACTAAATTTTTTTCACACAAAACTTTTTGCAGAACATTTTTTCCTTTGCGGAACCAAAGTTTTCCATCCTGCGGAAAAATTTGTTGCCGTGATGTCTGTATATCCCTATATATGTATATGTGTTTGGGAAATTTCGGGGAGGGCCCGTGCCCCCTCGCCCCCCCCCCCTTATATACGCCCCTGATATATATGTTAATAAATATAGAGAAAGTACCTATTGGATTCATGTCAAAAATTCGATGTCGAGATTTTGATGGATATATACGTTTTGAGGTCCCCTGAATCCAAAAAAGTGGTTTTCGCGACATGTTCTGTCTGTCTGTCTGTGTGTCTGTGAACAAAATATCTCAAGAACGAAAAGAGCTAGGAGTTTGAAATTTGATATTTAAGTTAGGCATCCCAATGGGACGTGACACGAAGCTTTTGAACAAAATCGACCAAAGAGTACTAGTACTTTACTAATGCACTTTTTCAGTTTTTTTTCGGCGTTCTCTAAATTCGCTCCAACAATTTTTTTTTTAAATTAAAAAAATCAATTATTTTTTAGATTCTCTTTAAAATGTATGGTATATTCTCATTTTGTCTTTGAAATCTTCTGAAAGATCAGTTTACTCTTGTTCTTCATAGAAAAGATAACTTGCCATGGTAACAAAATATAAATATTTTCCCACGTTTATAAATTTTACATTTTGAATTCAATTATACCCCCTACTGTCGGAAACTAAATATATGTCGACGCAAAAAATCTGGTGTGACAAGCACAAAACACAACTTTCGATTACCGAAGGTAAGAGAAAATTGTGTGCAGTGCACCAGATTTTTATTCTTATACAGATTGATTTATATTTGTTTAGAAATTGTATTTATTATTTCAATCAATCAACATTAAGGAATTAATTTGAACTAGGTTGGTGAAAATAAAAATAAAATTTGTGACTAAAAAGGGGGGGGGGGGGGGGGGTCTAAAGCTTATATGAAAATAGGAAGGAAGACTTAAGTATATCTTATTTCCGCTAAGAGGAGTGAGTCCCTGTCTATTTAGTTATAATAGATTAATTTTTTCAAATGACTATTTAATTTCATTCATTGATTCAAATTAAATAATCATTAAAAAAAAATATTTCAATTAAGTTTATTATATATTCAGGTCGGATTAAATTTACATCTGGTTATAATGTTAACAAATCTCTCTCTAAAAGTTTAAGATCGAATTAGAATACAAGAGTTAGAGCTCTTTATTAGTTAACTCAACATGGTTTATAACTTACTAGTGTTATTTACAAATATAAAAAAATCGTGTTAAATTGGGTATTGGAAAGTTTAATGTTACAAACAATACTGGCGACAAATTAGATTATTCTCTGGGCGCTTTGATAACACGTGGAGTTATTTATACGCTATTATAAATGGAGAGATGAATAACCTGTAAATTATCTGCTGTCAAATAAACATAACTTTATCAATCGCGCATGTGTGATTTATTATTTATGCATAAAGATATCGTTAAACTTGTACCAAATGACTAATTAATGTCCACCCGAGTTAAAAAACAAAATTAATCGCTGTTTTTTCGAGCTAATTTAATAATAATCCATATTTTGAATTTTTTTTTTTTAATTCAACAAAATAATTATCTATAGTTTTTTTTATTATTCTACCATTCAGATCTAAAATTTTAATCATTGAAAATAATAATTTAACTCATAGTTAGTCATTCACTAATATTTTTAATAATATATTCTTTTGTATTATAATTCCTAATCTTATCTAACCTGATCTTTTTTTTAATTTAATGATAAAAATGCTGGATTATTTTAAGGTAGGATTCATCAATCACTTTTCCACCCTGCCTGCTATAGTTTTTTTTAAAGAGGCCATTATCTACTTGTAGTTCGATTATATAGGCTATATATTTGTATATCATCTTATAATGGATCCCACCAAAATAGCCCTCTACGAGGAAGGGAATTGCTGAGTCCTATTTTATAATTACTTTTTCATAGAATATCTATAGCTGGGGTACCTTTTTTACCGACCCCCCTCTGTACCTCTGTTAGCAGTGGCGTAACTAGCTTTTAATGGCGGAGGGGCGAAGCTCAATTAAGGCATTGTATCAATAATATAATTTTAAAGAAAATTATCAATTTTTTTGGACAATCTATTGAAAGAATATGATCAAATCACCGTCCCTGGGCTATATCTTAGATGCCCTAGGGCATCGAGGGGCGCCAAAGGCTTGATGCGCCTGGAGAGGGGGGGGAGGGGCGAGCTCTCCCCCTTCGCCCCCACCTCGTTACGCCTCTATCTGTATGTAGTAATATTTCCCAAACTCCCACTGGTTAAAATTATTACTAGAGTCTGGGTGATTTATAAAGGAGGAAAATAACTTTGCTTTAAAAATGTATAGAGCAGAATTACAGAATGTTGTACAAAACGTAGGCTATATTTTCAGAAATTTAAATACAAACACTAATAAGTAAATAATGGTAGGCACTAGTTGAAACATAATAATATAGGTAATTTAAATTTTATAAAAATGCTTTAAAATAATGCTATGAAAGTTTTTAAAACAATACTTCAAAATTCCATTTCAACGTTTTTAAAAAGTCATTTAATTAAAAAAAAAAGACAAAGCTCCTACCGCCCACCAAGAAACTAGTGGCCGGTAGGACCAGGTTTACTACCACTGATTTAGAGGTTAAGACATCTCTGATCTAGAGCCACAGTCTGCCAATATCTTGTTATTAGTTCAATTATACAGTTTCGTAGACTCATATAATATTTATATCACCTTAAAATTAATTTATATATGCGTTCACGCAGCTATATAATCGGATTATCAACTAGATATTGACAATCTCTGATTCTTTATCAAGAGGTTAACTCTTGAATTATCAATGAAAAGTAGGACCAGGCTGACTACCATTTAGGGCCGGTTGCTTCATCCTGGGTGAGCTTGTTAGCCCCGACTTTTTTTGTAGTGCAGAAACCCACTTCAGTTTTATTTTTATAGTAAAATATACGATATTTCATCATTTTATTGCTAAAAGAAGTATTCTAGAAGTACATATATTTGTTATTTTACCTTATATTCTACTTATTTTATCAATAAAATGATGAAATGTTGTATATTTTATAAAATATGTTATAGGCTAGGGCCCGCTTGCATCAGATCTCGTCGCCATATTTAGCCCTGAGTTAACCTCACTTTTGAGTAATTTCATATAGATATATGGGGAATTGGAGCCAAGGTCCGGGCTAAAGTTAGCCCAGGCCCAAAGTCGGGGCTAAGATTTAGCCCTGGGTTGACACGTACGAACATGTATTATGAACTCAAGCATCCTAACTTCACCAATATAAATGTAAAAAATAATATAAATGCAATATGGAATCTACCGTTTTTTTGTTATTATTCATTTTATGTCAATCAGGATTATACTCGTATATCCAGAATATATTGCAAGTTGTTGAGTATTCTCCTAACTTCATCTAAGGCATTGCACATGTCTTGTTAATAAAACTATTTGTTTTCAAATTGAATGCAAATTGATATTAAATATTTATATGAATATTTTCAGTTGATATTACTTCTTGTTAGGTGAAAATAAAAGGTATATTTCTTTTTGAAATTATCTTTATTTGAGCCACGCAGCTGGCAATTTGTCAAAATAGTTGTGAAGATTGGAACAATTGACTAATTGTTATGTGAAAACTAATAAATCTTATTTATTTTTTTGAAAATTTTCAAATTTTAGCAAAAAAAAATTAAATTCTTATATTTAAATGTATATTAATAATATTTATTTAAATTATGAGTGATAATATCAATTTTTATTTTTAATAATTTTTATAAGATGCCTTAATGGAGTTGCAAACTTCACAAACAGAATATGATTTGTTCCCCCGGAAGAGGGTTTCTGCATTACAAAAAAAGCCATTTAGCCCGGGGCTAACAAACTCACCCAGGATGAAGCAACCGGCCCTTAGAGGTTAAGCCATCTCTGATTATAAAATCTATAAAAAAATTTTCTTTTACATCTTTACTAATTGTAAAATCCAATATATAAATCTATTTTATAATTAACTAAAAAGGAAATTATTTTTAATAATAAAAAGACTCTAAAATAACTTTTTTTTAATATAGTTTAGAAACGAATATATGATAAAATCTCACGTGATATTTAATCAAATTTCCTCTTGTTTCCATTATGATTGATAATTTTTTCCTATCAGATTGACCCTCGCATCATTTATGCACCCTTTAAATTGATGATACACATTGTACATTTTCGTTTATTTAAATCTCCTAAATATTGCCTGATAGGGGTGCATTGAAAATAAAAAAAAAAGCAAGGTATTTTCCCAGCCGACAACAGCTAATAAATGAAGGGCCAGCGGACATCGTCGATAACATGGTAATTTGTCGGGACTTGGTTTGGGATTTATTGGATCGGTTGCCGTTCATCAGCTGGACATAGCTTTAGGGGGATGTAGGGATGCAGGGATGTACGATTGGACAAGAAGGATCATCGGCCCTTAAGGCTAAGAAGGGCATTCGTTGGTGATCGATCAAGGAACAGACAGATCTTTTTCCCTCATTCAGTTAGCCCTAATGTCGCCCAATTCCTTCCCTAAGCTCCATTTTCCTTCACTAAAATCCTCAAATCACTGGCTGCTAATAGCGTCTCACCTACGTTTTTGTGACTTGCCTTTTTCAATTAATTATCTTTAAAAAACGCTGAGAAGATAATAGTTTTACTTATTCAATATCATTTTGTTCTTTATATTAAGATAATATATGAATAAAAAATCTGGGACTGTACACAACTTTCTCTTACTCGAAAGTTGTGTTCTGTGCTTGTCACACCAAATTTTTTGTTTCGACATATATTTAGTTTCTGCCGATATATTTCAAGATGTAATAAAATTTATAAACTTGGAACAATAATTATATTTTGTTACCATACCAACCATTTCTCCTATCTTTTCTATGAAGTACCAGAGTAAAGTATACTTCAAAAGATTTCAAGGCCAAAATGAGAATATACATAAATTGTTGAATTTGATGGCTGTAGATATTCAAATTAGGAGAAGACGTGAGTCTTCCCGGGATACAGCAGCCAGGTAAAATAAAAAACTTTTATTCTGTCGCCGACGTTTCGAGAGATAGTCGCACTATCTTTAGGGCAAGCAGAATTCCCTGGACTTATTTTTGAAAATTCTGCTTATCCTGAAAATGAGTGCGACTAGCGCTCGAAACGTCGGTGACAGAATATAACGTTTTTTATTTTATTTGGCTGCTGTGTCCCGGGAAGGCTCCCGTTCTCTCCTAATGAGGATATACATTTTAAAGAGCATCTAAAAAATAATTGATTTTTGAATTTTAATCATAATCGTTGGAGCGATTTTTCAGAAAATCGAAAAAAACTGAAAAAGTGCATCAGTAAAGTATTAGTACTTTTTGGCCGATTTTGTTCAAAAACTTATTTTGATTGTCCGGAAGGGTACCTAATTTAAATGTCATATTTCAATGCGGCAGCTCAATTCCTTCATGCTTAAAATGGATAGCCGATTTTGATTAAAAGCTTCGTGCCAGCTCCCATGTGGTACCAAACTTAAATATAAACTTTCAACCTCCCAGGTCTTTTCGTACTTGAGATATTTTGCACACAGACAGACATATATACTAACAGACCATGTTGCGAAAACCACTTTTTTGGATTCAGGGGACCTTAAAACGTGTATATCCATCAAAATCTCGATTACTTTCTCACTATATATAGCCTATATTAACATATACATGAATATAAGGTAAGAGAAAGTAAAAACGCTTATTCAATAGAAATTATTTCCATTTGATTCTTTATATTAAGGTAAAAGGATGAATCCAAATTACACGAAACGGATAAAAGATTTCATACTGTACATTTTTCTTTATTCTGGCAAAAAAAAAAAGGATAGTTACAATTCGCTTGTTAGTCACTCGGTCAGTCACGCTTCAAAAACTCACGAATTATTATACGAGTATATAGAAATGCTTGCTTTGTTAACTTCAAAGTCTCGTGAATATCTTTGACGTTGATTTATATAATACATTTTTTGCTTAAAGAAGGTAATTTTTCAAAGCTTCTAAATGAGATAAACTAATAATAAGTTTAGTATTCTTTTTTTTAAAATAGAGATTTAAAAAAGAAGTAAATTAAGTTGTTGTTAAGAAACTCCCCCTTTTTTTAACGATTAAGGATTCACTTCAATATTATCTCTGAATTGAAATTTAAATCTCTAATATTAGCATATGTTTCACTTTTAAGAAAAAAAAACCCTAAGGGCGCTCATCTTTATCCCTAAACATGTAATATTTAAGAGTCAACCTGATCTTGATAAACCATGATATAAATATCCCATGGAAAAAAGAGAAACGAAAATAGAGTCGGGTTAAATTTTTTAGTAAATACCAACTTTTATTCTGACAAGCAATGATTATTTATAAAGTTAACTAATTTAATTTTCTCCCCTTTTTTTTAATCAATTATTTTTTTAATTGATAAATTTTTGATATGCTCTATTCTTAAACATAATGGCGGACTTTTATATTCATTGTTTTATTACTCACAATTGTCAGTGATATATCTTCTAGGTAAGGAAACAGTAACTCATACTTGAATCCCTTCAAAATTACTTTTTATGTTAACCACAACGTTTCATTTCCAGTCACAAATGACTGAAGTGAAATAAAAAATCTGGTGTGACTAGCCCTGAGAAATGAGAATATACATGTTAAAGAGCATCTAATAATTGATTTTTGAATTTTAATCAAAATCTTTAGAGCAAATTTTGAGAAAATCGAAAAAAACTGAAAAAGTACATCAGTAAAGTACTTTTTGGCCAATTTTGATTAAAAGCTTATTTTCACGCCCCAGTGGGATGTCTAACTTAAATTAAAACTAAAAACTAAATTAAAATTAAAAAAGTAGCTCAATTCCTTCATGCTTAAAACACACACTCATACACAGACCATGTCGCGAAAACCACTTTTTTGGATTCAGGGAATCTCAAAACGTGTATATCCATCAAAATCTCGACTCCGAATTTTTGACATGATCGCAATACTTTCTCTCTCTATAAAGATTGATGGTAAAATTTATTTCAATTGGTTACCAACCAATTGAAATAAATAGGGACGCGATCTAAATAGCCTCAAATCCTGAAAAATACCTTAAACAAATTAAAAAAAAAAAAAAATATGTATTTTATATTTTTAGGGAGGAAACCTTACAATCGACCCCTATTTAACTTTTAAAGTAATTCTTGGACAGTGGTAAAACATCCACCTCTTGTGTTAGGGGTCAATAGTTCACTATCGGGGAGGGTGGGGATGGGGGGTACGGGGAATTGGGGAGAAACGTTTGAAAATTTTCTTAATTTCTTTGGATAATAATTAAATTGGAAAAATAGGGGCGGGTCTAATTGTAAAATCCTTAAATAAAAACAATTCTAAAGTTACGGTAGCACACAAGGGGAAAGGGGGTAATTACCCCCCCCCCCCCCCGAGATTTGAAAAAAAAAATTTTTGGAATAAAATTTTATTTTTAATATAATAATTTTAAAATTTAATTTGTATAGCCATTCTGGTAAACAAGTGCCCCCTCTCCCCGAGAAAATCCTCTGGATCCGCTCTTGGTAGCACAAAGCCATAGATTTTACTTCTTGAGCAAGGAATCAGGCGCTTGGAGATATTCTAAAATCTAAATATTGAGATAAATTAATTTAGAGAAAAATAGGTAGGGATATAATTCCGAAAAAGACCTCTAAGAAAACAAAAAACATTTCAAAGTGGCTTTCACCATTTTCTTCGTTCTGGAAAGGATTTCTTGAAGAAACAATTCGCCCCTCTTCTTTTGTCTGTTAACTATTTCTTTTTTTTTTTTTTTCTTTTCTCTTTTTCAACATGAAATCAAAGTTTATATATGAAACCATAATCCCGTCCAATCTTAAGCTACACAGCTTCAATATGGAACTCGGAATACAACAATTTAAATTGTTATTAAAGGCGGATTTCAGAGTCATACGCTCTTTCTTTGATCCAGAAATAGGGGTGAAAAAAAAAAACAACAAAATATTAGATGACATGACAAAGATAAAAAACAAAAAAAAACACAAAAACAAAAGAATATCATTATTTGAGAAAATAAATACAGTACTCAAATTGCATAGAAAATTTCCAGTTCATTTTGTTGGTATTCCATGAAAATTTAATAAAAAAATCTGGTGTGACTGGCGCACAGCACACAACTTTCTCTTACCCTTCGGTAAGAGAAAGTTGCGCACTGTGCTGGTCACACCAGATTTTTTGTGTCGAGATATATTTAGTTTCCGATAGCACCTTAGTTTCAAACTTGGATTTTAAATGTTGACTGCTTCAAATAAACTATGGTTATTTTTCAAAATTTTAATCTCATATTTGGACATTTTATACACAATATAGAATCGTAAATAAATACAAAATTTCATAAGAATTGGAAAAAAAATTTTAAATGCCTAAAAAGTTCTAAAGGGGACCCCCTTTTGAATCGAAATTAACATACAAATCCCTATAGGAAATTAACATTGTTTCTATGCGAAGATAAGGTGGAAAGGGAATTTAAAAAGAGTAGAGAGAGACGATAATGTTTGCAAGTGAGAGAGAGATATATATGTTTTCTTTGAAACAATTAAAGACACAAATAAATTTAAAAAAAATGGGAATTTAAATAATAATTGATTTTTAATCTAATAAAAAGAAAAAGATTTAAATTCCGTTACCATGGCAACCATTTCTATCTTTCCTATGAAGAACAAGAGTAAAGTGGTCTTCAGAAGATTTCAACGGCAAAATGAGAATATACATTTTAAAGAGCATCTAAAAAATAATTGATTTTTGAATTTTAAAAAAAATCCTTGGAGGGAATTTTGAGAAAATCGAAAAAAACTGAAAAAGTACATCAGTAAAGTACTAGTACTTTTTGGCCGATTTTGTTCAAAAGCTTATTTTGAGCGTGTGGGAAGGTACCTAAGTTAAATATAAAATTTCAATCCGGTAGCTCAATTCCTTCATGCTAAAAATCTGTCCACACATACAGACACACGCACGCACGCACACACACACACACACACACACACACAGACCAATTTGCGGGACCCACTTTTTTGGACTCAGGGGACCTCAAAACATGTATATCCATCAAAATCTCGACATCGAATTTTTGACATGATCGCAATACTTTCTCTCCTATATATTTCATATATAGGCTAAGAGAAAGTAAAAAAGTGATGATAGCAGAGGTAAAAAAATCGACATTTGCGATAAATTATTCTAGTAATGTATTCATTCATCTCTCGTTCAAAATCATTGACTGGATATATTTTAATTATTTATTTTTTTTTTATCGAATAAATTGAATAAACTGCCTCTTTTTCAATAACAAATAATCAGTGATTAATCAATTTAGGGAAAGGATTAATTGTTCTAATTAAGAGATAATTTACATCGAGTAAACGAAGATGTCTGGTATAATAATAATATAATAATATTATTATTATAATTAATAATATTTTAACCAAAATTTAAATATTTTCTAAAAATAAATAAGGATTGAGTTCCTAATTTTAAGTTAAGCCTTGACTCGAAAACCAGAGTCAGCTGCTTATCCGAGAGATAGCTAGTTAATTATAAGTGAAACAATAGGCCCTAAGACAAAATTAAAAAACCTTTTAGTATATTTGCGACAGCTAATGGCAAAAATTAAGTTCTCGAGGTGCTAATTTTGACTTTCCAGCGGCCACAATTTTAAAGCTATCGACAAATTTTTACTTTCTCTTAGCCTATATATGAAATATATAGGAGAGAAAGTATTGCGATCATGTCAAAAATTCGATGTCGAGATTTTGATGGATATACATGTTTTGAGGTCCCCTGAGTCCAAAAAAGTGGGTCCCGCAAATTGGTCTGTGTGTATGTATGTGTGTGTGTGTGTGTGTGTGTGCGTGCGTGTGTGCGTGCGTGTGTCTGTATGTGTGGACAGATTTTTAGCATGAAGGAATTGAGCTACCGGATTGAAATTTTATATTTAACTTAGGTACCTTCCCACACGCTCAAAATAAGCTTTTAATCAAAATCGGCCAAAGATTACTAGTACTTTACTGATGTACTTTTTCAGTTTTTTTCGATTTTCTCAAAATTCCCTCCAAGGATTTTTTTTTAAAATTCAAAAATCAATTATTTTTTAGATGCTCTTTAAAATGTATATTCTCATTTTGCCGTTGAAATCTTCTGAAGACCACTTTACTCTTGTTCTTCATAGGAAAGATAGAAATGGTTGCCATGGTAACGGAATTTAAATCTTTTTCTTTTTAGATTAAAAATCAATTATTATTTAAATTCCCATTTATTACTTTCTCTTAGCCTATATATGAAATATATAGGAGAGAAAGTATTGCGATCATGTCAAAAATTCGATGTCGAGATTTTGATGGATATACATGTTTTGAGGTCCCCTGAGTCCAAAAAAGTGGGTCCCGCAAATTGGTCTGTGTGTGTGTATGTATGTGTGTGTGTGTGTGTGTGTATGTGTGGACAGATTTTTAGCATGAAGGAATTGAGCTACCGGATTGAAATTTTATATTTAACTTAGGTACCTTCCCACACGCTCAAAATAAGCTTTTGAACAAAATCGGCCAAAAAGTACTAGTACTTTACTGATGTACTTTTTCAGTTTTTTTCGATTTTCTCAAAATTCCCTCCAAGGATTTTTTTTTAAATTCAAAAATCAATTATTTTTTAGATGCTCTTTAAAATGTATATTCTCATTTTGCCGTTGAAATCTTCTGAAGACCACTTTACTCTTGTTCTTCATAGGAAAGATAGAAATGGTTGCCATGGTAACGGAATTTAAATCTTTTTCTTTTTATTAGATTAAAAATCAATTATTATTTAAATTCCCATTTTTTTTAAATTTATTTGTGTCTTTAATTGTTTCAAAGAAAACATATATGTCTCTCTCTCACTTGCAAACATTATCGTCTCTCTCTACTCTTTTTATTAAATTCCCTTTCCACCTTATCTTCGCATAGAAACAATGTTAATTTCCTATAGGGATTTGTATGTTAATTTCGATTCAAAAGGGGGTCCCCTTTAGAACTTTTTAGGCATTTAAAATTTTTTTTTCCAATTCTTATGAAATTTTGTATTTATTTACGATTCTATATTGTGTATAAAATGTCCAAATATGAGATTAAAATTTTTAAAAATAACCATAGTTTATTTGAAGCAGTCAACATTTAAAATGCAAGTTTGAAACTAAGGTGCTATCGGAAACTAAATATATCTCGACACAAAAAATCTGGTGTGACCAGCACAGTGCCCAACTTTCTCTTACCGAAGGGTAAGAGAAAGTTGTGTGCTGTGCGCCATTCACACCAGATTTTTTGTGTCTTTAATTGCTTAGGAGAAAACACATATATCTCTCTCTCTCTCACTTGCAAACATTATCGCCTGTCTCTCCGCCTTCTCTCATAGGCCTAATGTTAATTTCCTATAGGGATTTGTATGTTAATTTCGATTCAAAAGGGGGTCCCCTTTAGAACTTTTTTAGGCATTTAAAATTTTTTTTTCCAATTCTTATGAAATTTTGTATTTATTTACGATTCTATATTGTGTATAAAATGTCCAAATATGAGATTAAAATTTTGAAAAATAACCATAGTTTATTTGAAGCAGTCAACATTTAAAATGCAAGTTTGAAACTAAGGTGCTATCGGAAACTAAATATATCTCGACACAAAAAATCTGGTGTGACCAGCACAGTGCGCAACTTTCTCTTACCGAAGGGTAAGAGAAAGTTGTGTGCTGTGCGCCAGTCACACCAGATTTTTTTAAAAATAAAGCTATTTAAAATATCTACAACATATAGAAGCCCTTTTTTTGATTTTCGAAAAAAAAAAAAAAATTTTGTTTAGATTATTCACATTAAATAAAAATTTTTTTTAAACAATTCGCTCTATATCTTTTAGATAATTAAATTAGTAATCATTGTGTTAAAGAATAATTAATTTTTTGCCTTTAATTAATGGAATCTTTCAAAATGAAATGGAATACGCTTGTTTCCCTTTTGCAGCCAAGAGTAATCAGCTTCTCATTCGGCGTTTAACGGTTTTTCGAGTCTTGTGAATTTTCTCTAAAAATGCCTGGCAGTTGGGCAACCATTTTTACAGGCAAGGCAATAAGTAAAGCGATGCGCGCGGATCCTCCGCTCTCGCGTCCTAAATACCCGATTTTTTTCCTTTTTAAAAATAATTAATAGCTAGTTTTCATGAAAAAATATTATTTATCTTGTCCTATGAGAATTGATGACGTCATGATTAGAATCCCAGTTGGGGAACATCATTCTGCCAGAAATGAGTTTTCCAACGTCTCTTTTATTTTTTTTTCCCCCTGTTTTTATATATATAACTAGCCGATCGACAGACGAGGAAGCTTATTTGGCTTAAATAAAAAAAAGCTCGAAGCAAGCAAGGATCACAAAAAAAATAAATAAATAAATAAAAAAAAACGAGGCCACAACATCATTTGTGAGTAAGAACGATTTTTTCTCTATCCAAGGATATTGCAACACATGCAAAGTATATCATCAGAAACGCGCGGCTTATCTATCGAGTGTGATTTTAGAAAATTCCACATCCCCCTAAAACCCACCCCCAAAAGCCCTTTTACCCTCTATTGATCATAGAGCGCTCAAAGCGCTACAAAATAACAACAAACTTAAATTATCAGTCTGTCAGAAATTAATTAAATTATCGGCTTAAAAAAATATTATGTCGATAATATGATTATAATTAAGAGAGAATTGTTTGTGTTTGAGCGATAACCGCTATGTTATTGAAATTGAGTGGATTTGAAATTTTATTAAATTTCCTACTTTAGAGAGAGAAATTTTTTTATTGATAAATATTTTCGAACTTTTTTTTTTCTTTGAAAAAGAGTGAAATACAAAAAGCAGGACAAAGAGAGCAATCTTTCTGTCTGGTACTCTCTCATTTGACATTGAAGGGTAATATTCTGTTTATTTTATATATAATTTGATATGTGTGCGTTTCGTCGGTATGCCCCATAGGCTACATGTAAAATTTCAATTTTTTAATAATTAATTACACGAATACCCTGCGTCAGATTTGCTTCAAAAAATTATTTTCTACATATGTAATAGTGATTAATAACATATTAAAAAATTAGCTTTTAATCTATATAAGTTCCTTAATATCCGAACAACATTAAAGATAATCATTTCATTTATTAAAATAATTTTTTTTTTCTCTGAATTTTCACCATTCAAAAAAAATAATTTTTTAAGATCTAATTTATGTCTATATGTATAACTTGGATAAGGTGTCTTGTTTATCCTGTTTTCTGATAAATGCGTATGCCTTTGTGATTAAATACAAACATAGATGCGATGTCCGAATTAGGATTTATGACATGGTGGCCTGGGAGTTGATAAACCAACCTAAGAGCCAGGCTTAGATTAAACTCAACTATATTATAAGATACAAGATGAAAGCTTAACACAAATAGATAATTTTCATTTTTGATCTAAATGAATATATTTATCTATTAGATGTTATAATTTGTAGCTAGATAATAGAGAGTATTATTTATTTATACAAATGTAAATAAATAAATAATTAGTAAATCTATTGTGAATTAGCTTCGCAATCTAAAATCTCGTTCCTTTAGTAGCTTTCTTAATTTCTTAAGCGTTTGACATTTCAACCACACCTGGCATTAATGTTAAATCCACAAGTACCCAATAACACTCACAAATGGATTTGATTAAATTTTTATCGAAATCGTAAAACTGTTTACGGAACATAAGTAATCATTTATAGAACAGCAATAAAATTTGACACGTTTTTTTTTTGATATTAAAAAAAAAAAAACGAGGTTTGCTTTTAATAAATTTGGATTATAGAATACATTTCACAGATTATCAGGCAAGGAAAAGATTTAAACAATAATCATAACAGTATGATCGGATTTTTCTCTCATTACATGTGCGAGGGTATGCGGGGTGTAATCTTTGCTAATCTTTTATTTAATTTGAACAGACGTGAATAGTAAATAACCCCATTTTTCCTTAGAAATAAAATTTTTATGTATTTTAATAAAATTTTCACCGACAATGTAATGATTCTATTTAAAAAAAAAAAAAAAATAATAATTTAAAAACCCATTTGTTTTTTTTCCCTTGTTTTTTTAATAACGTTGTTTCTTAATTCGTCTTTAAGCCATACCTCGGCTTAATTAAAACAGCGTTAATTATCCGGTGAGGGAAGGAGTATTTTTATGGTTGCGTGACGCTTCTATTAAGACCTGCTCTAATCAGTGGCCGTCAGGTGGAAGGCACCTGTGCCGTCCCAAAACGTCCCATTCGACCCGACATCAATTAGAAGCACTTCTGAGGGAAACTCTCACCCTTCCGTTGGCAGATTAGACAGAGGATTGTTAAGCCGACAAATTTCACTAACATAGGACGTCCCACAAACACTCTTAATTAGATTAGAAAGTTTTAAAAATATTACAGAACTCTTTATGGCTAAATAATAACACCTCTAATCTATGTTTAAGATAAAATTTAATTAATATCAAAATCAAAAATTAAACAGCTTAATTGTTTTTACTTTCTCTTACTTTATATTGACCCTGTTATGCAATAGTGTGTCAAGCGACAAAAAAATTAAAAATTGAGTTAAACACGGAATATTGTTTCAATTGCTATAATTAATAGTATTTTTTTTTTTTTATGAAATATGTTCTAAAAAAATTTATATTTAATGTTACTTGCAAAATTAACAAAAAAAAAATTAAGTTATATATGGACCCTGTTATGCAATCGTGTGTCAAAGACCAAAAAATTCAAAATTGAGTTAAGCACGGAATATTGTTTCAAATGCTTTCAATAATAGTTTTTTTTATAAAATATGTCCTAAAAAAATTTATATTTAATATTACTTGCACAATTGACAAGAAAAATTATATTTTTTTTTTTTTTTTTTTTTTTTTTAAACATTCACACACTTTTTTCTCATTCACACTCACACTCACACACATATTCACACAGTCTTTTCGGCAACTTAGGCCATTTAAGACTTTAGACGATAACCGTTGTAGAGAATATATCTATTGTGGGATCCAGGCATTTTTATTTAAGTCATTTGGTATCCAATTGGCTTAAATAAAATCATCGGACTGCCTGGGGTCCGAACCCGCGACGTTTGGTATACGAGGTTAGCACGCTAACCTCTACGCCATGCCCCGAGGGCTAAAATTATATATATTCCAATGTAAACAAAAAACTTTATTGTTGATTTTCTCAAAACTCGATGTTTGGTCTTTGACACACCATTGCATAACAGGGTCCATATATCCAATGAAAACAAAAAAAAAAATTAATGTTAATTTTCTCAAAACTCGGTAGATGGCGCTTGACACCCTAATGCGTAACAGGGTCCGTATATTAAATATATAGAAGGAAAATATTGCAATCATGTCAAAAATTCGATGTCGAGATTTTGACGGATATACACATTTTGAGTTCCCCCCGAGTTCAAAAAATTTATAGCCGTATTCATAGTCATTGCTTGAGTAACAAGGACTCCTTATGCCTATATAAATGTATAGATATAAGGATTCCTTCTTCCTCAAGGAACGACTATAAATACGGGTATTAGCCTGTTTGCGAACAAAATATCTCAAAAACGAAAAGAGCTAGAAGGTTGAAATTTTATATTTGAGTCAGGCATCCCCTCAAGGGGTGAAAATAAGCTTTTGAACAAAATCGACCAAAAAGTACTAGTACTTTACTGATCTACTTTTTTTTTTCATTTTCTTAAAATTCGCTCCAACGATTTTGATTAAAATTTATAAATTAACTATTTTTTATTATAGATGTTCTTTAAAAAGTATATCAGTCAAATTTTTCGTGAAAATTGTTTGAAGTACACTTTACTTATGTGGAAGTATTCGTTGCTCAGCGCCATTTATGAATCGCGTTTGAAACTTAGGTGCTAAGGTCAACTATCATATCTCGACACTAAAAATCTGGTGCTTTAAGCACAGTACATAACTTTCTCTTGCCGAAGGGTAAGAGAAAGTTGTGTGCTGTGCGACCAGTCACATCAGATTTTTTCTTTTATAATTCAAAAGTCATCTAGATGATTTACCTGAGGGTTTACCCTAAACTTTTAAATTCAAACCTCTGTTTTTATGTTTTTCAACTCTTCAAACTAAAAACAATTATTTATTCGTACTCTAATTGAAAAAGTTTTTATCATAATTTTAATCATACACAAATATGTATGTATATATTTTTAATTAATAGTAAAACTCTAACTTAATTAACTTTTTTAAAGGAATGAGAACAAAAAGAAAATTATGATTTCAAAAAAAAAAAAAATTAATTTCTATTTATAATATAGGTACTCATTTATTGAAAATCGAAAATATTTCCAAATTAAAAAAAATACGTTTGATAATCAATAAATGAATAAATTATATGAATTGAATCTACCTATAGAAAAATTAATTCACTTGATTTTTCTTAATTCAACTCGTTTCCACGACCACGCAAGTAATGAATTTAGGATTAAAAATGTAATTAAAACATTTAATTAATAATATGTTCGTGTCATTTATTCACTTTAGTGCCAGGTCTCTGCAACGAATGAAAATTTTTCTCCTAGCAAATTGGATGAATGTCTTAGTTTATATTTTGTTTCATTTCTTTTACTTTCTCTTACCCTATATATTTTTTTTTCTACTTATTTACGATTAACTTAATTATCTTCAAATACCAAGGAACAGTGAAATGTAAAATATTTTTTTAAATATAATTCACTTTATTATAAACCAAGACTATTAACAAAGATTGATTACAATCCTCATAAATAAACCGTATCCAACAAAATTGTTAATTAATCTTCTATTTTTTTAAAATTATATTCTATACTAATGATTCCCAATATTTACTGAAATGCGGAACAAATTTTTTTTGGCCGAATAATTTTCACTTCCAAGACAATCCAAATATGAATAAGATTTGTCTATCAATTAGGTAGAATATGGCTTTATTTATTAAATATTTAAATTATATTTTTTTTATTTTATTTCAATTTGTTAAACTTGTGTTATTTTTTTTTCCCTTGGTCATTTCTGAGAATAGGTCAGGAGGGTTAGTTCCTTATGATCAAGTCACCTTCTTCCAAAAAGGCACCAAAGGCTATGATTAATTCGTATGTAATTACTTGGCGATCAATCATTGAGTCAGCAAAGGGGTTGTGTAGGATTTTGGTGGGGGAGAATCTGACTCCACCAAAAGGCGAGGGTGTAAGACGTCCTTAAAGAGAGAGGGGTTAGGGGGTGGAGAGGGGGAGAAAAAAAACTTCAAAGCGTTCATGCCGGATTGGCGTCGGAATCAAAGTTTGACGGAGCATCAAATCTCAAAGTAACGATTTTCTTTCCTCTCTCTTTCATTCTCCCCCACTCCTGACTAGCTGAGAAGGTGAAAATAAAGTTGATCTGGATCAAACGCTTGGGATGTTTTCCGGATTGGTACCGGCTGTTTTTCTTGTAAGATGGAAGATGGAACACTCTTTGGTTTTGTTAAAAAAAAAAAGAAATGAAAAATAAACTATTTTTTTTTATTGTCATAGAATTAAAATTTCCCTTTTGAAGGAAATTGTTTAATATTCAAAATTTTTAATTTGTCATTCTAGTTTCTAATCCAAATCTGATCCTTTCCAAAAATTTCAATTTTTTTTATTTTTTTTGATCCTCTTTAAAATTTTTATTTTCATTTTTCCTCCAAAATGTATGGTGTTCTCTCAGTCACACCAGATTATAATAATAACTTTTAGCATTAATCTCCACCTCGCTCATTAAAATTCATCAATACGCACAATAGTACAGTGAGCGCCACAAGTGCTTGATCTGCTCGAAAGTAGAGCCTCGAATCAACCAAACCAATATTTAAAAAAAATAAATAAATAATCTTTTTTTTAATGCAACTGAAAGTGAAAAGCTACTTTTTAGATAGCTTTTAAGATTACACTTCATAAAGCTAATCATTTTCGTTGCCTAAGCTCAAAACTCCACAATCTAGCGTATCAGGCACTTGTGGCACCCCCAGTACAATATAACTGGTATTATATTTTTTAATCTTGGAAACGATATAACACCTGTTTAATTGCACCAACTATTACAAAAGAAATTTTAGAATATATTATACTTTGAATTCAAATACAGTAGTGTCTTGCTAATCCGATCTTCGATACTCCGGCATGTCGACTAATCCGGGGTGTTGAAAAGCCACTTACTTTTTCGGAATATTGCAGCAAAAAAAGGGGTAATTTAAAAAAAACAAAGTAACATTACAGATTTTTTCAAGGGATAACTATTCAATTTTGCATTATATTAAATGTTTCGGATAATCTGGCATTTTCAGGATCCGGCATAGGGCCGGTTTCGTTTAGGCCGAATTAACAAGACTGTATGTTTTATTTGTATAATCAATAAGAGGCTTAAGGAGCGGGCAGCCAGGTAGTTAGTCTCCACGAAATGAAACTCTGTTGAGGAAACAGTTTTGGCTTTAATGAAATATAATCATCATCAGTCCATTTATCGAGAGTGTGAGCTCAAATGACAAAGCATTGAGTCATATTGCGGAGTTGTCAGTAGATGTCTATTATACATAAATTATTTGTATAAAATATAAAGCAATGCAATCAGCTTATTGTTTTTCTACAAAAACAATTTTGCATCTCAAACTTTGCGCATTGTATAAGCTGATTGCATTGCTTTGTATTTTATACAAATAATTTATGTATAATACACATCTATTGACAACTCCGCAATATGATTCAATGCTTTGTCATTTGAGCTCAGACTCTCGATAAATGGACTGATGATGGTTATATTTCATTAAAACCGAAATGAAACTGTTTCCTCAAAAGAGAGTTTCATTTCGTGGAGACTATCTGGCTGCCCGCTATTGTTTAATACAACAGCCACTTAATTTCTTCAAATCTTATTTGTATAATATAAAGTCTAAATAAAATAATTTATAATACTTTATTTTCGAAAATAATTTATTTTCCATTCATTAAAAAAAAAAAATAATTAAAATTTTTAGTTAAGCCTCTCTCTCTGTGAAATAATAAGTTAGGAAAAAGTTTTTAAATTTACAACAACTCATTAATCATTAACAAATTTGATAAAGTTAACCACATATATAAACAATGTCATTTTTTTTTTAATTTAATTATTTTTAAAACTTAACAAAATGTTGCACCTGGTGTGCTTGATTAATTAAGAATTAATCAAATTTAATTCCCTAACAAGTTTTTGCGTTCTTTTTTTGAAGGCTATCCGATTCTCGACACTTGATGATAACAAGAGTTTTTTTTTTTTTGTTTTTGTTTAAAAACAAAATGAATAAACAGCCATGATTAATTAAATCCTTTCTAAGATTCATCTCTCTTGATTTAATTAAATTCTTGATATTTTGCCAAATTATTTAAATTCATTCTAATTGTTAATTTATAATTAATTCATTATCGGTTAGATATGATGAATAATTTATAAGAACATCTGCTGCGATTGTGACAAATTAAATTTTTTTAATGTTTTGAGCATATGAGGCTTGATGATGAGATTCTATTTCTTTATTTTTGGATCCAATTCAATTACTCCCAATCGACTCTATAATTGAACATTGAATATGTTTATTAAAGCTTTTGTGTGACTTGTTTGAAGAGTAAAAAAATCAAATACTTGATAGAGTTCTATATAGTATTTTTAAAGGAAGGGATTTTGCTTTTATAGAACTACCTAAAATGTAAGCCAATTTACTTTACTTTAAAACGCAGAATATGCAGTCGAAACGTGGTACAGTATTTATATTGATCTTTGAATTTAATTTAATTAATTAATCTACCAATCGTGGACGGGATCGAAATGATAAAAAATACCTTAAACAAATTTGGGATAATTAAAAAACAATGCTAGTTTTGTTTTATAAAACAAAATAATTATATTTAAAAATTATTTAAATATCTAATATTTATAATAATATGAAGTTTACATAGGAGATCACTATTATGTTCTTGTAAATGGGCGACCTTTGTGTTTTTTTTCTTCCCTCACCCCTCTCCTTTTCCATTCTTTAATGAATAGGAGGCCAGGTGCATTTCTAATAATTAATACCGTACAAAAACACTTTAAATAGATAGGCAAATATTGGGATTGTAGAAATGGCCCCAGCACTTAATCTTGCTCTGCACCTGCTTAATGTTTGTGCTTTCCAAAGAGGGAAATATATTGTCTCAATTCAAATAAGGGGGAGAAAAATATATCTGAAATATCTCCAATGAATATTTTATTAATCGAAAAAATCCATCCATAAAACAAACGTGGCTAATAGGCTTATTATTAGAAAATTGAGATCATATCTTATAAACATGTCATTTTAGGAAATAAAAACTGAACATTTATTCTAATAAAATTTGTCCTGTAATTGGATAAAAATTTACTTTTAGATTTGGTAAATCAAACAAAATTAGAGATGAAAATAATTTTAATTAAAATTATACATTTATTGGGTTCAATTTTATCTTGTCTCTTAGAAAATTAGCTTACATTTTGAGTTAGGGTAGTTCTATAAAAGCAAAATCCCTCCATTTAAAAAAAATAGAACTCTCCAAGTGTTTAAGGGAGAGTAGGGGCGAGCTGAAGCTGTTAGTGTTAACCACCTATTATGAAAATTCACCAAGAGATGTCAGAATGGTAGCTTATAATCGAATGCATTTGATTGATTTTCATTGTTATTTTAAATATATGTATCATTTATTAAAGCATAAATATATGCCCTATATAAGCTTATACGGGATCTGATAATACCGGCTGTTAGACTAGCCTGCCATCTTTTGCAAGACTGCTGAACCATTTATTACTTTTTTACTATTAAAATTTCATATTTTTTAAATAATGCCAAAAATACTAACAAAATAATTTGAACAATAATTGACTTTTAATTATCCTTCTCCTCTTTGACTGACAAAATTCAAAATTTATTCCCCCTTATTAATTCAAACCGAGAAAGTTAATATATATTTTTTCTCTCTTAAATCAATTATTTTTACCAAACGTTAATAATTAATTTATATTTAAAATTGGATAAGTTAAAATGTCGGGAGTTTGAATCTAAATTTTATTTTATACCTAAGCGACTTTGTTGACCCTTCTCACCTGTCCATTTTATTATTCATGATTTTCTATTCGCTATTTTTAGTCTTTGACAGCTTTAAGAATTATACACTATTTTAAAAATTTTCCAGAAATATTTTTTTGATAGTCTAATAATTTATTCTAGTGTTTAATTAAAATAAATACAAATCTGACGATGGTTAATGAAACAAGACTATTTCTTAAATACTATATTCTTTAATTTAGTTCTTTTAGAGTGTAGAAAAAAAGAAATGTATTCTCTGGATTTTTCCCCTGTAAGAACATTTTTTGATTTAAACTGACACATTGAATAAGTATTTAAAATTAATGGGATCTTTTCTTGAAAAGTTGATTCCCTTTTCTCGACATAGGAAAAGAGGTTTTTAAATTTTTTCTTCTCTCCCTTTTTTTTCCCTTCTTATTATTAAATATCTCCCAAGATATAAATTAGTATATTGTGGATGTAGTCGTGTGTCTGTGTTGACGAAGAAGGAAACCTTTTTTTTTTTCTTCATTTGTCCGTCGACGTATTGACTATGCGTGGCGCGGACAGATAGCGCCCAACTTGACACTTTTATCGTCAAAAGACGCCAGTCAACTTTTAATTCCCGGCATCCGCAGTTCGGATGGTGGGGAGTATCCACCCCAAAAAGTCGCCAGATGAGCTTTTTATTTTCACAAACACCAAAACCACTTTCCAATTCCTTCAGCCTCCATCCTTCTTTTAGACAGTATCAATCAGATCATCTTTATTTTAGCAATTATTATTAGGAATCCTATTATCTACTGTATACTAAGGAAATAAATTATCACTCAACTTGTTAGATGAATTATATTAATTATCACCCAAAAAGTAAAAGATAGCCATCAAAAAAAAAAAAAAAAAAAAAAAATCAAAATTACTCTTTATTTACTGAATAAAAAAAAAACCCATTTATCTATAATGATGAAATAAACAACTAACTATAAGTCTAACTATAAGCCCAATAAGCACAATATCTCGCATCTGCCTATTATACTAATAAAATTAAAATTTGACTATAGAAAGACCTTAAAAACTGCACTCCATCTATCAAGCAAGATTGCAACTACGTCACAATTCTAGACGCCTGGTAGGGCTGCAACCTCACAAGAAAGGTGAACGGCGATTTAACAAATATTAACTAGGTAGAGCATTGTTTGAAAAGGAAGGAATTTTTTCAAACAATGCTCAAATAGACTGTTCATTAGTCAGTCAATATATTGTTTAAGATAGCAAGCTTGCGAGATATGTTTGTGCTTATGATTGGTTCAATAATAAAATAAAAAAATAATCATTATTATTATTATTATTCTCGTTACTATATATAAAGCTCTAGCTAGCTTCAGTCTGTGCCGATCAGGAAGCTGATTGGCTAGAGTTACAGGAAGTGGAGTTGGAGCGGGTAATTTAAAATTTAACTCAGAGAGGGAAATTTGAAAATTTGCAAACAGTCAGAAAGGATAAATTTGATGCTTTTGATCGCCGAAGGCGGGCTTTACCACTGGTATATAATATACATTAGGGTGCCACTTATTTTTCAATTTTCTTTTATGGAGTAGTGCCGGGCGGAATTTTGTTCCATTATATCCAAAAGTAAGTCCTATAAAATATTAGCTCAAAATAATAATATTAAGACGTGGCGCTCTTGCCCTATTTTTTTTAAATATCATTAAAATCACTTTTTTCGTTTTGGGTAATAATATATGTGCTTGTAATTTTATTTTAATGTTGACTAGCCATAATTTGAAAATTTAAATACTAAATATGTTTTTTACATAGGCATAACTTAAATATAAACGAACATTATAATGAAAAGTTACATATTCTAAGTGAATGTTTTTTCTAAGACTTCTCTTGTCGGCCTAGGATATTTTCGCGGGTATTCTTGGACTGTCTCTAACAAATAAAAACACAAATGTATATATAAGGTTATTAATCATGCCAATTTCAGATAATATAAAATGTAGCCTAAGTCACCTGCACTAAAAATTGCTTTCGATCCTCATCCAGTGTAATTTTATCGTTGAAATCCTCTATTAGTTTGATACCCCTTTCTGTCGGATCATTCACAACCTTCAGTTCTTTCAAGAGATGTTTTCCTAATTACAGATTCAATTACAGAGGACACCAAATTAAAGATAGCTCAAAAATTATTAGCGGAAATGGATGTAGATTACGAACAACAAGGTGAAAAGAGATTTTAAGAAATTGCCACTTAGAAAAGAAGATGTTTCCCAATTTTTACAAAGTTCTAATGAAGAAATTTTGCTAAAATTAGCAAGTAAAAATTCTCTAAATTTATTATGTAGATGTGAAATAGGAAATTTTTTGCATTTCCACCCATCAAAATGGATTACTTCTCTAGGATACCAAAAAGGAAAACATCTCTTGAAAGAACTGAAGGTTGTGAATGATCCGGCAGAAAGGGGTATCAAACTAATAGAGGATTTCAACGATAAAATTACACTGGATGAGGATCAAAAGCAATTTTTAGTGCATATGACTTAGGCTACATTTTATATTTTCCGAAATTGGCATGATTAATAACCTTATAAATACATTTGTGTATTTATTTATTACAGACAGTCCAAGAATATCCGCGAAAATATCCTAGGTCAACAAGAGAAGTCTTACAAAAAACATTCACGTAGAATGTAACTTTTCATTATAATGTTCGTTTATATTTAAGTTATGCCTATGTAAAAAAGATATTTAGTATTTAAATTTTCAAATTATGGCTAGTCAACATTAAAATAAAATTACAAACACATATATTAATACCCAAAACGAAAAAAGTGATTTCAATCGCTATAAGTTATGATATTTAAAAAAAATAGGGCAAGAGCGCCACGTCTTAATATTGGCCAATAAAATAAATAGAGAATTATTAAAATTTGGTTTGTTTTTTAATAAATTGCAAAGAGTAGTGGCTGAATGTGACTTATGATTAATGAATAAGAGAAAAGGCAGCCAAAAGCAAAACAAAAGAAATTTTTTTTATTTTTAGCTTTATTAAGTATCAATGTCGATGTTTCGGCAGATTTTTTTGGTCTTCTTCAAGACATATACAATGTTTACTTCGAGCTTAAAGGAGGCTCTTGGCAACGACGAATGTTCACACTAATAATATGTTAGGAGTTGCCAAGAGCCTTCTTTAAGCTCGAAGTAAACATTGTATACGGTAAGTCCTGAAGAAGGTCAGAAAAATCAGCAGAAACGTCGACATTGATACTTAATAAAGCTAAAAATAAAAAAAATGATTTTGTTTTGGTTTTGGTTGTTTTTCTTATTCATTAATAAATATATGATTTCTGCTTGCCCCCCCCCCTCCCCTCTGTCGCCAGAGGGGCAAGGGCACATCCCCTCCCCCCATTTTGAAACCTATGATCACTTTAATAAAGAAAGTCACTAGTTTTAATATAATATACAGTAAAATTTAAAAAATCACTTAATAGAAACTCAATATTCCTTAAGAGGGTGATCACTGAAAACTTTAAGAGACGAGCGCCACGTGTTAACACCCTTCAATTTAGCTCAAATTTGGCTGACAACCTTTTAACATTCAAAGGAACAAAATTCCGCCCGGCACTTGTCAAAATTTGAAAAAAAAATTTTGACCTCTTATAATAAGTGGCACCCTAATATACATGTATATAACATTCCATACTTTACTTACTTTCTTAACCTTGTAATAAAATAATTTCTATAAAATGGTACAGAGAAGTTTTGTTTTTATCCCCCTTTTTATTACTATGTTATTTTTACAAAAGAACATAATTTTAATAAACTTTTCATTTAGAAATTAATTTTTATTTGTAAACTATTTTTTTTTTATATAAAAAAAAAAAAACTTGAATGCTAATTTTTAAAATGTCCATTTGCGTGAATTTTAATTATAGACCTCATTTCGTTTAACATTATCTTAATTGTTTTAAAACTTTCATCATCGCAAGTTTATCACGTGATTAATATCAATTATTTCTTTTGTTCTAGATACAGTCTTCCAGAACTTGTTCTATACCAGCTATCACTGGATTAATTAGAATATCACCTATATGTAAGTTTAATAAAAAATTTCTTTATGATTATTTTGTAAATATAAAACAAATGATTTAAAATTTTCTTTAAAAATACTGACATTTTTATTATCATTGTATTCGATTCTGAATTGAATAGAGCAGAGTTTTCCAACATTTTGAAGCTCACGGCACACCAACGGTGCATTGGGAATAACATTACACACTATGAGCACGCTTCCTTGAATTAAAAAAAAAAATTAAGTTTAATATGCAAATTAATTGAAATACTTAAACCATAACATAATATAGTAAACTTTACTACAGTTACTGAGTAAAAATACATCAATAGTTTTGTTAGCTTAAGTATAGGGTAATTTTTTTTTTTATCTCAATATCTCGCGGCCCCCCTTAGCCAATCACGCGGCACCCTTGGGTCCCGGAGCACAACGGTTGGGAAACACTGGAATAGAGAATAATTATGCATTTTTTCGTCTTGTCTAGTAGCAATTATTAATTAATATAACAAAAAAGTTTCTTAAGATTTCTAATAAATTTTTTCATTCTCTCGGTACTGAGCTGTATGTCTATTATATATAGATGATGTTATGCATGAAGGAACCAAGCGCCATTAACCTAATTCTGAGTTAAGGGGCATTTCATTTACTCACTTGTAAACAAAATCAATGGCAATTGTACACAGAGTAATAATGTTGTGATTTAAATAAAGAGGTAGATCTTCTTTTTCGATAAAAGATGGCGGTCTTAATCACAATTTCGATCATAATGGCGCTTGGTTCTTTCATGCATAACATCGTCCAAATATTCTTCTAATTTTGACTGTATTCAGCAATCAACAGGCAATGGGCAAAGCCCATATTTAAGTTAATTTTTGGCTCTTAGCCTATAATTTAAATAATCTAGACGACGATGTTTGAGTGATGCTGAGATGATAAATTCTTCTGTAGTATCAGCGGCGTAACTAGCCTTTGAGGGCGGAGGGGGCGAAGCTCAACTGGGGCGCCGTTTTTCGTTCGACCTTTTTTTTTTTTTTTTTTTTCTATTCGACCCTCATTCGGGCTTTTTTGTAGAATTTTCCGCTCCCCCTCCCTCCCACCTGGATACGCTACTGAGTAAAACGCTTATATTTTCTGTAACAATTAGGCTTTCTAAATATCAGGTCTATAAAACTCTTGGAAATTATTTTTTTGTTTTTCCTTCAAAAATATATCAGTTGAATAATTTAGCAAATTACTGAATAAAAAGCTAGAGCATTAATTCTTCTCTTAAAAACAGCTTATTTATATCAATATTTTATTATATAATCTTTTTTTCAATATAATAAGAAGTTACTTCAAACTTAGAAAAAAAAATACCTGCATTTTCCAAACTTATTACGAAAACATCAGGCTTCTTCTTTAGAGGGTTAGAGTCCTAAGAGAGTCAGAACCCTTCCTTCTTACTCTACGAAGATACTTTAAGCACCTTAATAAAAAAACACACACTCACACATTTGAATTTGTAAATTGGAATGGGGAAAAGAGTTTTAATTAACCAAGAAGTGTATTTGCTTGCCTTAAGCTTAAGTTTAATTATTAAATATAAATATTTACTCAAAAGGTGAGAAAGGTGGGGGTGATGACGTCTGACTGCCGAATGCACAACACACCAAATTCCATTTGCGGAATTCTCACGTTACTAAAGGGTAGTGGGTGGGGAACTGGTTATCTTAAAGGGACCCAAGAAATTAAAGAAAAAAAATAAAACGAAAAAGGTAAATAAAGCTATTGCTTTTCTGCTATTCGGGACACTTAATGACTTAGCTGTTAAAGCAAGTATAAAATGAATAATAAAAGTCGTTATTTGCTATTCACTTGCTATATACAATTAAAATTTTCAAAATTGAATAACATTTTCGAAGTGAAAATTAGTTTTAATCTTTCCTTACTTTTATGACAATGATAATGGACGAAAACTAGAAAATACATATTATAAATATTTAAATTAACTTCTATTTAAGAAGTAGATATAATGGAAAGTTGTGTAAAAGTTCCTAAAGAATAGGCCTTTATAAGTTACAAAAATACATTTCCGGAAAAAAATTACAAAAATATCGTTTTTCGGACATTAATATAGATTAAAAGCTAATTTTTACTTTCTCTTACCTCTATATATGTTAATATAGAGAGAGAGAAAGTATTGGTTTCATGTCAAAAATTCGATGTCGAGATTTTGATGGATATATACGTTTTGAGATCCCATGAGTTCAAAATAGTGGTTTTCGCGACACGCTCTGTCTGTGGGTATGTGTTCAATTTTAAACATGAAGGAATTGAGCTAGGAGGTTTAAACATTCACTTTTTTCTCATTCATACTCACACTCACGCACACATTCACAGTCTTTTCGGCAACTTAGGCCATATAAGACTTTATATATGATAATAGCAATTGGGAGTCCAGGCATTTCTATTTAAGCCATTTGGTATCCAAATGGCTTAAATAAAATCATCGGACTGCCTGGGGCCTGAAACCGCGACGTTCGGTATAGGAGGTAGATCCTCTACCTACTACGCCAAACCCGGGGGTAACTAGGAGGTTGAAATTTTATATTTAAGCTTTGTACTCTCCTGGACCGTGAAACGCTTTTAAACAAAATCGGCCAAAGAGTACTAATACTTTATTGATGTACTTTTTCAGTTTTTTTCTATTTTCTCAAAATTTGTTCCAACGATTTTGATTAAAATTCAAAAATCAATTATTTTTTAGATGCTCTTACATTTTATCATTTAACTTCCATAGAATACGTTAAAAATAAAATCAAAAGTTTCTGCCAGCGGCTTTTAAAGATATTTTATCAGGAAAGTCAAAAAATTTCCAAAAATGACAGTCGTCCATATTTAAAAACCCCCCCCCCCTAATGGAAGTCACTTGACCTAGACCAGTCCGGCAATGTCGCACAAAACAAAACTCATTTCAGGTTGTCACATTTTTTTTCCAATTTCCTATATTTTTTCTCGCAAATCGCCCATTGAGTCTAAACTGATTGCATTACTCCAAAATCGCCAAAACAAAATTATATAAACTATACATCAGTTAAACTTAGAAAGTGGCAAAATATAAAATATTGGCATACGGCGTTTTACTCTCTCCAGATCTAAAAGGTCTACTTATTTTATAAATATAAAAGGTTTTAATTCTTGTCTGGTTGATGTAAGGTGACCTACTAATTAATTCCTCCTATGTTCTCTGTAGCGTGTTGTCATTTTAATTAAATACTTTATAACTGCTTAAGCCTTTATCTATTCATTAGTAATTTTGTCATTTAGTTTGCTTACCTTACAGTAATTAAAAATATGTCCCAAGTGCTAGGCATTGACATGAACTTTCTTGGAATTATACTGGGGTGGATTTCCTTTTCTGGTTTAGTTAAGCATTTTTTTTATTTTATAATATTGAACATTATAATAAATAATTAAATGCAAATTTGAAAATTACTCTAGTCTATATTAATAAAATAATTTAATAATAAATTAGAAAACGTTATTGATCTATTTTATCTAAAACATAAATTCATAAATAATGTCATAAATTAATGTTAAAGATTGAGAGAGAATGTAACATGCAAAAAATTCATATCTATAAATCAAACGATTATATTCTATTAATATATAAGAAATTTATACACATTTAAAAGTTAACTTTATCTTTAGATTTCTTATAGACATTGAAAAAACTATTTATTATTTATATCAGCGTTTTTTATACTGTGGGTCGCGAGTACAAATAGAGCTGCAAAGTGAAATAAATGTTGATTGAAGACGCGAGGATAGGATAAAAAAAATAATGTCCATTGTCTTTTCACTTTTTTAAATAATATATATATAAATAGGCTTATATTAATTTCTATATAGCGATTGAATGATAATTCAAGACTTGTTAACCAATATTATAATCGACAAATAACTAATTTTTCATGTCAACTTGAACGTGAAAATGATAATAATCATAATATGACAAATTACATTATTACGATAAAAATGTAATCACCCTTGAATTTAATATGATAAATATACTTTCATTTCTTTTATGAGTTTTTTTTTTCTCTTTTAATTAGAAAAAATTCAAAAAATGTTTAAATAATAAATTAAAAAGAGTCTTGGGATGGCCGAGTCTCTAGATTTGATATTACCTGTTTACTGTGGGGAGTCAATTTCACTAGATGAGTGGTTCCCAACCTTTTCTGAAGGGTGACACTTTTATATCCAATTTTTTTTTTTTGCGGAACACTTAATTACAAAAAAAAAAAAAAAAACATGAAATATTTTTTCATTACAATAATAAATATAATAATTTTCATAGTTACATTACCGCCCAAAGCACATCTTAAATACATAATAAAAATATAAAAAAACGTTTTTAGAAAAAACATAATAAAAGAAAATTTTTTATTCTTTGAAATTTTTTCGAAAACTGAATAGTTTTTGAAATAATCAAAGAAAAAAAAGACATTTTTCGTAAATTTTTTTAAGAAAAATCAAAACAAAATCATACAGGTGTCATTAAAAAACATGTAAATATAAACAAATTTATTTGTTTCACAAATTCATTAGTTTATATTTACATGTTTTTCAATGAATTTGTGAAACAAATAAATGAATTTGTGAAACAAATAAATTTGTTTATATTTACATGTTTTTTAATGGCACCTGTATGATTTTGTTTTGATTTTTCTTAAGAAAATTTACGAAAAATGTCTTTTTCTTTCTTTGATTATTTCAAAAACTATTCAGTTTTCGAAAAAATTTCAAAGAATAAAAAATTTTTAAAATTGAGTATTTTATCATAATATAACAAAGAAATTGAAAATTTCGAAATTTCTGAAAAAACTTATTAGGTAAAGTACAACTTCCAAATGACGTATTCATTCCAAAAGTTGATAGAAATCTACAATTTTAGTATAAGGAGCATATACCAAATTTCATCGATCTAGCTGCTTTCGTTTTTAAGCAATCGTGTTCACACACACACACACACACACCCCCCCCCCCCAGACGTAATTCCAAAAGAATATACGAGAAAGTCTCGGGGAAGTCATTCCCCATATTTAAATGCATATTTTGTGGTTTTTTTGTGCATATCGATCCGAACCCTGGTTATAAACATTATTTTTTGCGGAACACCGGTTGGGAACACTATGAGTGATTAAATTTTATTTAAAATAACTTTTTACTTATTCCCTTTTTCGAACACTAAAGAATGAAATCAAATTCCTTTGATATTAAATATTTTTAACTGATTTTATTCCTTGCAAAACACTTAAAAATTGTAATATTCTTGAAGATAAAATAATAGAATAAAATTTTTTTATATAAACTTAATTCAATATATTAGAATTTTGCTTAGGGGCCCACATTTTGTGGGTACGTGGATGGCGATCACGAACTACCCGAGCTGGTACTGGCAGTCCTGTTCTTTACATGTCTGTCCCTTCCTTCTATATTTTCAACAGGCGTCAGACCGTGCGACGTGCCGGTCTGTTCTATTTCTTCCGGTCGCAAAAATCCCATTCCGCCGACCCCGCACTGCGGGAATAAAGCTAGGAAAGAAAGAGAAGAATTCAATATATTAAAATTATGATGGAAATCGTAAAAATAAAAGATGCTCATTTTCTAAAGCCATGGGAGAAAAAAAGGTGATACTTTAATTTGTTTTCGTTCGAGAAACTCTATTTTTTTTTTCTTCTCTCTTTCTCTTTTTCTTCGAATATTTTGTGTGGCTTTCGTGCAAATGTCGCCCCACCTTGAGAGGTATAATTCGAGGAGCCATATAATATTTATAGGATTCTGCGAGGAAGAAGAAAGGAGGAAATGTAGCCGGGTTTGGGGCGTGAGAACTCCACCCGGTAGGACAACGCCAACGGCGCCCGCGGCTGAAAGATAAAACTTGTTAGACGACAGTACGCAGAAACAGATTTGATGCGTCGGATTTTATCGTGAAAACGACGACAACCCCATTCTTACTTAAAGGGGGTGTCAGATAACCTCAACGTAAATATTGAGTTCAAACTAATCTCAAGCAAACTTTCAAAGATTTCAATCTCGACCACTGAGAAGGGTGAGAGAGAAAAGAAAGGACAGACATGGAATTATCGTGGAATTAATTTTAATTATAGGGGTTAGCCTCATTGTCTAAGATGATACAGAGAGCCTCTCTACAAGCAAGAAGGAGATAAAAAACACGAGGAAAGTTTTTCAAGAACTACTCGACGAGTTCTATTTGTCTTATCCGGGATCTTGAATTTCTTCGTTAAATGACAGTGAAAAAAAAAAATATGAGAAAAACGCACAAATGCGTTTTGCCTAAAAAGGAAACTCAAAACCAAATATAAGGTTTAAGTGGATTAAAGAAAAAAAACAATGGAAATTTTAATTACAATAATATTTTCTACTAGGATTTTTACTCACCTCGATCATTAGTTTATCCGTCTAGGTTTATCTGAATGAAAAGACGCAATTTATAAAAGAATATAGGCTAATCAAAAATATTTTGGTATAATGGTTCTTAAGATGTTGATGAAGAAATTATAACAAAATAAATTAATATTTTATTTTTCAATTTAGCCCAGGAGCTGTGGCTCAGAGAGAAGACACTATCTCCTCGCGCCGGAGTCCCGGGTTCGCTTCCCGTCCCAAGCGAGAAAAATTTATTTCATTTGATTTGACTACAAATCATTTGAAATAAATAGGGATGGGGTCTAAATGGCCTTAGTTGTCGAAAAAGACTTAAACAAAAAAAATTGAATTTTATTGGCGATTGTCAACATATTTAATACAGTTTAGGCTCATTGCCATCCTCAAGCCAGCAAAGAATCAATTTACAAATTTTTTTAACAAACTTGAATATGGAAATAATTATTTTTTTAATCTTAACTTCAATTTTGGAGACTTATTCGTTGACTTTATGGTGGTAAAAAAAATATGAATCAAAATTAAGTAGCTTAAAAAGTGTGATATACTTAACAAACTAAGTAGACGAGTTGGTAGAGGTTGATATGACGTCTCGTCATTCATATGAAGGGATGAAAGCAAGAGTTCAAGTTCAAACCCGTCTTGGAGCTGTTTTTTTAAACTAGTGTTATGAAATTTATTTTAAATCCGTTATAAAACTTTTAATAAATTGTTTTATGAAGGTAGTTTTATAGTTTATTAAGTTTTTCATATACCCGAATGTAAAATTCCTCAACAGTTTGAGTAACAGACTTCATATACAAGTTTATGAATATCCCTTGAAAATTTTTAACATTGTAATATTCTTATACAAAAATTATTCCTGTAATGTTAAAATGTTATCGTAAAAATTAATTGGATCCAGGGCCGTGCCTAGGTTATTTAGCGCCCGGGGCAAGTTAGTCCTTTAGCGCCCTTTGTATATATTTTTTACATTGTCACAATAATGTTTCCCGTCCGGAAAAATGTTTTACCTTTTTTTAGAGACGCTAATTTTTGTCGCCCCCGGAACCAAAATTTTTCCCCGTCCGAAAAAATATTTTACCTTTTTTAGAGACGCTAAATTTTTGCGCCCCTTCAAAATTTGCGCCCTGGGCAAGGTCCGGTCGCCCCCCCTAAGCACGGCCCTGATTGGATCTTGGATCTTTTAATAATTTGTATTTTTTATATTTACTTAGAATATAGTCTTTCAAAGTAATTCCAACATACTAAATTTTAATTCACATTCTTTAAATTAGATTTTTACATATTTTAAAAAATTTGTCGTTTTACCTATGCTCGGTTTAAAAACATATTTTACCTCACCAAATACACAGCTATAATAAAAGTTAAATTAACTTTATAGAAGAATGACTTTTAAATTAAAAGTTAAAAAAAATTGTTAATAAATTATTATAGTAAATTGAGTTTCTACTAAATGGAAGTCGTTTAATTATTTTCTCTTTGACAGGTGTTTTATATGAAATAAAATATTATTTAATTTACATATTTTTTTTTCTTGTTAATAATCGTTAAATATCGTTTATCATAAATATAAAACTGAGAGTGTATTAACTTTTTTTTTTTTATATATTATCTGCATAGATTTTATTTTTATAATTGCGTTATTAGCAATATGTCATGTATATTTTTCACAAAATAGTTTTTAGATATTTTTTTTATCTCTTATTCATTAGTTATTCTTATCATTAGTAATTTAAATATAAGTTTATTAAATTAATTAGAGATGGTATAATCCCATTTTTTTACTTTCTCTTATCCTATATATGAAATATATAGAGAAAGTATTGCGATCATGTCAAAAAATTGATGTCGAGATTTTGGTGGATATACATGTTTTGAGGTCCCCTGAGTCCAAAAAAAGTGGGTCCTGCAAATTGGTCTGTGTGTGTGTGCGTCTGTGTGTGGACTGTGTGTGTGGACAGATTTTTAGCATGAAGGAATTGAGCTACCGGATTGAAATTTTATATTTATCTTAGGTACCCTCCCAGACACTCAAAATAAGCTTTTGAACAAAATCGGCCAAAAAGCACTAGTACTTTATTGATGTTTTTATATTTATTGACCTTGATTCAGTTTGTCTGTGTCTCATCCAACTCACCTGTGGCTCATCCAGGAACAGGTCAAACCGAGTGAGAAAAAATATTCTCTTTGATGATGACAGATGTAATTTTTCGGCTAAATATAAACTGATAACTGTTGTTAAAAAGTAAAATTTATTAAAATTATCAAAAACACCTGATAATATGTTTCAATCTATTTATTGGTATAAATACTTGATAGTTCGATTTTCAGAAAATCGAAAAAAAAAAAATTTACTTACAAAAAGGGGTATCTCAAATTCGGCCAAAAGATATTTAATTTTATTATTACCCGTATATATTTTGAAATATTTTATTTAAGAATAATATAAAATTTAAAAAAGATCAGGGGGAGTAGAGAGGTGAAGGGCCTCTCACTCCCAACTTAGGGAACCGGGTTGTTGACTCTCGAGCTAGATACCGGTACATATGGGTTGGTGCGTGCCTCAGTGCACGATGCACCAGGGGTAAAAAAAACGGGGAATGTTTTTTTTTTTTGTAGGCCATTGAGGGTTTTTATGCCATAATTTAGGCTTTTCAATCAAATAAAAAAGAAATCAGGGCCCCTGGGGGGGGGGGGAGGCAAATACCCCCCAAATAACACCTCTGCCCGGAAGGTGCTCCCAATACTGCTGTTGGGAATTGTGTATTTATGAAATAGCCAGAGTAGCGGTCATTTGTATATTGCTTTCAGTTTTAAATAACATTTTTGTCACACCACAAAATTATATTCTTGTCGTAACTCATTTCAAAATGAAATTGAATTTTTTTTTTTATATAAAAAGACATTATTTTATAATTTTATCTAAATTAGTTTTTTTTTTATATAATTTTTTTTCTTCCCTTTGATGATGATGCTTAGTTTTTACTAAAAGAAATTTATTTAACAACAAAGGTAAATTGTATAGCTATATACAAGTAGAAAGAAAAAGTAAAACATTTTTAAAAATATGGTTTGGTTAACCGCACACATTACACACGCAAATAATTCCAAAATTGATTTTATAGTGGTTTAGTATCAAGGTCGAATTTTTTTTACGTTTACAATACTTTCTCTATATTTACCTGGTATACATAAGAGAAAATAAAAAATATTAAACTTTTTTTTTTTTTTAAATAAACACACACACACACACATGCACACAGTCTTTCCGGCAACTTGTGTGTGTGAGTGTGAGTGTGTATGAGAAAAAAGTGTGAGTGTTAAAAAAAAAAAATATGTGTTTGTTATATTAAACGTTAATTTTTATTCATATCTATAAAGTATTTATTGCTTTAATAAACAATTTTTACAATAAAATATTGAGTTAATTACTAACAAAATGTTATTAAAATTTAAAATTTTGTATCATAGTTATCGTTTTGTAACAAAAACTAAATCAATTTTTTTTATTCATATAACCTGTTATTTAAAAAAATTTAGATGAATCCTTGTTAAGATTTTCTTAGCACGCGATTGTTATGATTTGAAAGTTTGTTTATGGAGTTAATTAGTCTTTTAAATTAAAAAAAAAAGAAAACAATGGAATTTTAAAGTCCATTTGTAATTTGAAATTTAAAGCAATTAAGTTTAATAAATTCAAGCATTTATTACTTCAACTGATAGGTAAATCACGAATTTATTAGGTAAATAAAAATTGTCTTCTTTTTACTTCACAATCATTATCATTTATAACCTATTTAATAATTAATAATACATAATTTTATAGCTTGTAGTACTAGGTATAAGTTTCTTGAATTATTTCTCTTTCAATCAATTAAGAATTTAATTTAAATGAGAGGGGAGATAATAATTTATGATCAGTGTATATGATTAATGACAGGAATTATCAAGCTATAGATTAGGTCTATATCAAACAAGAGTATTTCAAATTAATGAATTGTAGAGCTGCTCACAAGACAATCTGTGCTCTATGTTAATAAAATAAAATAAAAACTAATTCTTCCATATATGTATATACATTTTTTACTAAAAGTACACTGTAAAAAAAATATGAATTTTCAATCGTTTTTCATATTCTGTCGTGCTTGAATTTTAATATAATCAGTTTGTGAAATAAAATTTATAAACTTATATTAAGTAAAAAAATTAAATTAAAGTAGCTTAAAAATGTATGATATTCTTGAACAACTAACTAATCGAGATGGTAAAGTCGTACAAATTCATATATGAAGGGAAGAAATCAATAGCTTGAGTTCAAACCTCTCGAGGGACGATTTTTTTCGGTTACATCAAATTTTCTCTACACATTAATTCGAGCAATCTGAAAAGGAAAATTTGGAATTTTCAAAAAAAAAAATGCTATTTTATTTTCTCTTACATATATGTTAAGATGCGCGTCTGGGGGTGCTAATTTTGGGAGAAAAAATAAAATTTTTTTTAGATTAATCGCATTAAATAAAAGATATTTTAATAAAATACGCTCTATATCATATATATAATTAAATTAGTAATCATTGTGTTAAAAAATAATTAATTTTTTACCCTTAATTAATTAGCTGGAATCCTTCAAATGAAATGGAATAAATCCCTTGTATTCCAATGGGAAAAACTAACGCCATCTCTTGCCGCCTCAAGTAACTCGGTAGTGAATCGTCTTCTAACGGTTTTTCGAGACGCGCACCTTAATATATAGAGAGAAAATTTTGCATTCATGTCAAAAATTCGATCTCGAGATTTTTTTGGGCCTTGAGTCCAAAAAAGCGGGTTCCACAAAATGTTCTGTCTTGTCTGTGTGTGCGTGTTCAAAAAAATTTTTTTTTTTTTCAATTTTCTCAAAATTGTCTCTAATCATTTTTATTTAAAATTCATAAATCAATTAATTTTTAGGTGTTCTTTAAAATGTATATTCTCATTTTTACTTTCTGTTACCCTATATTTTGTTTACTATTCAAATAGCTTTTGTATAGAAAAGGAAAGTCTTAATAAGACATTTATTTCTCTTTCTCTTTCCATTGGTTTTAATACCCCCAAATAAATCAGACAAAGCAAGAGGTTTTGAATGTACAGTAGATGGGTAAAGGGGATGCTTTTCGACTAAATACCAGTGAAATTATTCCAATAGTTATACTCAATTTAATGCTTTCACAACGACAATGTCAATCATTTTATTAATTTCAACGCGCCTTTTATATTATCAACACTCATTAATTGTTTGAAAAAAGATTTACTTTAAATTTATTTTCCAAAAACGGAATAATAAAAATTTTTTATTAAATTAATAAAATTTTTATTCATCATTAAACATCAATGAATGATTTTAAGAATTACAAAATTAAATAATACCTACATTATTCAGTGTGATATAAAATTTTTATTTTTATCAGCTCAATAAAAATTATATAGGGTAACATTTAAAAGCTTACTTTCTAGTTTATTTATTTAATAATAATTTTATCTTTGACAAAATTAATGAAAAGTATCTTAACATTTGTTTTTTATTAAAAAAAAAAAAATTTAATATATTTAATAAAAAATAAATAAAAAAAAAAAACTTTATAATTACTCAACTCATTCTCAATTAAGGTTGTTTAAAATTAAAAAATTTCCATATCATTGAAAAAAAATGCCGCTATTGTAAGGTTTCAAATAGAAATTGATTTTAAGAGTATGAAAAGTCTAAAAGGGTTAGATTAAATGAGCCTTTGTTTTAACATGCCTATTCATTTTCAAACCAAACGTAAGGTTTGAGGTTTCAGTGAATCTATTTACTTTCAAACTTGACAACTGGACTCAGGGTTGAAGTTAAATGTGATACTCTAAATCTCAATGGACATTAAAATTAATACACCCTTAAACTTTGTATGGTCATCATGAGCGTAACTATAGAATTTGGCTGGAGGGGGGCCATGGGACCAACCATCCTAGCTGGGAGGTGCCTGAAAAGCCCCATATTTTCTCAATTTTCCTTGGGGCAGGGAGCTTTCTGGAGTGGGGGCGGGGAACCCCCCGGCACCTCTCTAGTTACGCCCATGATGGTCATACTCGTACTAAAGACATTCAACTAATTTTACTTTTTCAATATATATAGTGAGATAGTATTTCGATCATGTCGAGATTTTGATGGAAATACATGTTTCCTGAATCGAAAATAGCGGTTTCTATCAAATTGGTCTCTCTGTCTGAGAGGGATGATTTAAGGCATGAAGGAATTTAGCTACAAGATTGAAATCTTGATTCGCTACATTTAGCTACAAGATTGAAATTTTTTATTTAAGTTAGGTATCCTCCTAGATAGTTAAAAAAAAAACTTTTAAACAAAATCGGCCAAAAAGTACTAGTACTTTACTGAAGTTCTTTTTCAGTTGTGCCGTGGTGTACTAGGTAGCGTGCTTGCCTGCTATACCAAGGCTCGCGGGTTCGGATTCCAGGCAGTCCGATGATTCTATTTAAGCCATTTGGATACCAAATGGCTTAAATAAGAATGCTTGGGCCCCCTATTTGCATCGTATTAAATTAATGAGTATCGGCAATATCTTATATAGTCCGAGTTTCCGAAAAAAAAATTATGTTTTAGATGCTCTTTAAAAAGTATATTTTTTTGTGAAATTGTTTTTTTTTTTTTTTTTTTTTTGTTTTTCTCAAAATTCACTGAAATAACTTTGATTTAAATTCATAAAGCAACTATTTTTTTAGATGCTCTTTAAAAAGTAAATTAATAAGTTTTTTTTTCTAAAAAGTAGTTTCACTTTACTGATATAGTATTTCATTTTTTTCCATTGGTAGCTTACTTAGCAAGTGGTCAATTTTGCACCTAAGTTGCTATTGGGAACTAAATATATTTCTACACAAAAAATCTGGTATGCTTAAAGTCACACCATATTTTTTTTTTAAATTCTTTCAAAAATATTGACAAAACATTGCTTTTCTTTAAATTACTCATAGAACAAAACAAACCAAACCATATTATAAACAAATAGTGTTTTGAATAAAATCTTCAACTTAATTCTCTTTCTCTTTCTTCATTAAATCACTCCAATTTCCAAGTTTAAGTAAATTTAAAGTTTTTATTGTAAACTGTTTGAAAGTTATCACATGACAATGGAATACACGCACACAGACAGACACACATACATTCACTTTCATTAATTCTTATGCAGTAATGATTTTTAAGACTCTTGAATAAAATTTACTTTAGAAAGTCGGGAACTCCTAAATTTCCAAAGTTTTTATTTCTTTGTGGTTCTACAACAAGATACACGAGAATATTATGACTTTTGTATATAATTTAATATGCAAATTTGAGATTCAGTGAGTTACAATTGGCGTGATGTGAATACCTTCAGTACTTTATATAGGAGATGTTTGGGTAGACTATTTAATTTTTTTTTGGACTGGATTTATTCAAATACTTTCAGTTTTTTTGTAAACATCCTATATTTTAATACTTATTCAATTAAAAATCCTCTCAACATTCACAGGAATTTTTTAATTAGCAACACCTGGCCAATCCACATAAACATCACTAAGCCTGTATTATTTTTGCAATTTTCCATATCATTTTTATTTAATATTATTTTCCAATTATATTTTTTTTATATAATACAAGGTGAACATAAAGTTTAGTATAGTATATGATTTTGTTGGTAACAGTAAAGAATTCTCCGGGCGGTAATAATTAAAGTTAGTGATTACATATATTATATATTCCTAAAACGATTTTTATCTTCTTGCAAAATGTATTATAACTTATACATCTATATCTTGATTTGCGCAGTAAGACTGAACGCACACCGATCGAGCAAAAACGTTTTCAGACCAAACATTTTGTTCGATGATGTCGAATCATGTCCGATTGTGTTTTATCTCTTCGGTGAGTGTTGACCCATAGAAAAGCATTGAAAAAACAGTTTTAGACTTTTTTCTTCGAGAACTTTTTAGGCTTTTTTCTTCGAAACAGTTTTAGACTTTTTTCTTCGAAACAGTTTTAGACTTTTTTCTTCGAAACAGTTTTAGGCTTTTTCTTCGAAACAGTTTTAGCCTTTTTTCTTCGAAACAGTTTTAGCCTTTTTTCTTCGAAACAGTTTTAGCCTTTTTTCTTCGAAACAGTTTTAGGCTTTTTTCTTCGAAACAGTTTTAGGCTTAATAAAATTTAAACTTTCGACCGTTGGTTCTCGTTGAAACATTTTGTAAATTAAAATTAAATATACAAATTAAACACTAGTGATTGCTTCTGATGATGACAAGAAATTGTCGAAATACGTATCAAGTGTTAATTTTTAATAAAACCTTTGAAACAAATAACCTAGTGTTTAATTTGTATATTTAATTTTAGTTTTAGGCTTTTTTCTTCGAAAACGTTTTTGCTCGATCGGTGTAAGTAGGTTTCTGAGAAAAACATAATTTTTTAAATATAAAACCGTGTAAACCGAAAAATATTCAAAAAACGTAAAATTTCGTGGTTTATTAATTATGAATTTTGTATTACCTGGGCGAGTTTTTCAAGCTTGTAGATTTTTACTTTTTCCAAATTTCTCTCATACGTATCAAATTTAATATTTAACATAAATTTTTTGTACTGTATTTTGATTAAAAAAATATCTCTTTAATTTACTCCAAATGGATTTAATGTTATTCCATTTAACATATATAGAGTAATTATATATAATATTCTCCATCGTGATTAGTTTTAACATGACTCTTAGAATAGAATTACTCAGAATCCTAATTCAATCTTGTCACTATCGTCTGAAACTCTATTAAATACGTGACTTATCTGTCAGTCTGTCTTCTCTCAGGTGAGTTCTCAGATTCTATTAGTAGACGAAGAATAAAACTTTGAAAATTTATTTAAAAAAAAAAAATTAATTATGAATAAATTCATTAATAAATAAATTTATTTTTTGCATAATTAAAAGATTTAGAAAAATCACTAAAATATAAATTTTTACTTTCTCTTACCCTATATATGAAATATATAGAAAGTATTGGATTCATGTCAAAATTTCGATGTCGAGATTTTGATGGATCTTCACATTTTAAGGTCCCCTGAATCCAAAAAAGTGATTTTCGCGACATGGTCTGTCTGTCTGTGAACAAAATATCTCAGGATCTAAAAGAACTCCGAGGTTGGAATTTTATAATTCTTATGGAATTTTGTTTTTCAGCTCTTGATAAGCACAATACCCAACTTTCTCCTACCTTACTGAAGGTGAGAAAGTTGTGCTGTACGTCTAGTCACAACACCATTTATTTCTATATACGCCTAGGTAGTATAATATATTTCTACAAGATAATCAACACTGATGCTCTATATACTTGAAAACAATATTATCTTTGACTACATAAAAGCCATGAATGAATAACCAAGACAATATAAAACAAGACTAAGAGAAAAAAAACTTCATTTTTTCGCTCTTTTTAGAAAGAAAAGAGAAAATAACAAAGTAAAAGATATGAAATATAGTGTAAATTATTATAATTATGTTTATCAGATGATTTTTTTATTGTTAAAAAGTTGAAAAAAATGAAAAATAAAGAAAAATTTTTCCACTTCGCTTGAGGCTCGCCCTGTTTTGAAAACTACCACATCGGGTCTTGGTTTAGTGGTTAGCTTGCTGGCCATTTGTACCAAGGGTCGCGGGTTTGCATCCCATTTCATACGACAATTTATTTCAAATGGATTGACTACCAATCCAGTTGGAATAAAGAGAGTTGGGGTCTAAATGGCCTTGGAAAGGGAAGGGCCGAAAAAAAAACTACCACATTTTCTAAAAAAAGTTCTTAATATTCAGTTTTCATTAATCAGAAATTGTATCTAAGTTTTTGAAACATTTTCACAGTAAACTAGAAATGAATGAAATGATCTAGATACATAATTGTGGAGTGTCCGTCTGTCTGTCCTTCCGTCATGTTCTGTTTGACCAACTTCCCTTTAGAGTTTAGAAATAAAATTTTGCACTCTTAGAAGAGGACCAGTGGCGGATCCAGAGGAGTTTCTTGGGGGGGGGGGGGTATTCTGGTGTGAGTGGTCGCACAGCACACAATTTTTTCTTATTATTGGTAATTTAAAGGTGCATTCTATAGTTGTTTCCCAGAATATATATACAAATCAAATTTTTAAGTATTAGTTTTTAAAATTTTATATTAAAAATACAATTTTTCCCCAAAAATAAAAAATATTTTTCTTAAATCTCGGGGGAAGGGTAATTATCCCTCTGCCCCTTCCCCTTGTATCCACCCTTGAAGATGACGCTATAAAGAATACTTATATGGGGATCCTGAAAATCCAAAATTTGTGTTCCTATCTTATAAAAATGAAAACTAATTAATTTTAATCTCTATATAATATAAAATAATAAATAAATAAAATAATATTAATAAAAATTCTTATATAATTAAATTTTCTTTTCTTTTCCTTTGATCAAACAATTATTGAAGGGGAATAATTCCGATAGGTGGTCAAATCCAATTAAAACGAGTATTACGAATGCCACATAAATTTCAATATTATTTTATATAAAATTAAATTCATTATTATTTTTTTTAGACCTCTTTCAATATATTTTTTTTTTTTTACTAATTATTCACTCTCTATATGTAGGGCTTTTACGAATGTTCGTTTATAGAGATTGAGAGCTATCAGCAATGATGAATTTTTTATTTTAATTCATTCAATTCGATTAGTGAACAACCATACAAACCAAAGTTAATTTACCGGTGGTTTTTACTAAAATTCTATCCAAAATAAATCAATTAAAAAATATTTTTATAAAACAGTATTATTGTTAAATTAAGTAAAGAGATCAAACGAATTATTGTAGTATATTAAACTTTAAAATTCAATGCTAATTACGCTACAGTGAAACTACTGACAAGAGTGGATAAGATAATCTTCCCGTAACAAGTATTAAGCTATTAAGAGATGACTTAATCTCGCTGTTCATAAATATTTTCTTTATCCTGCTTCCTGTTGATCAGTGGCGTTGACTTGTTAATGCAATATCCTCTCTACATAATGAAAATGAAGAATCTTGTCTTAGAGAATTTCATTTTACCCAAGCTTTCGAAACTAAAAAATTCCAAACATCATTTGTCTTCTCTTGTCATTTTACTCATCTAAGAAATAATCACTTTTTGTAAAATTTAATGATAGAACTTTTAAGTAAGAGTTCTAATGGAGGAAATGGTTAATAATTCATTAAAGCTTAGTAAAGTGAAATTGAAATATATATTTTATTTTGAAGTACATAACTGTTTTAAAATTTTATTATCAAATGATTTTTTAATTAAGTAGATGTTGAATATTGTCTTTCTTAAGTACCATTACTCCCTAGGTAGTCTTACGACCCAAACATCTATTATTTTAATTAAATATACACCACTCTCTATCTTGGAAACTGCTATTTAAAATATTCTTGACTTCACTCGCATGATTTGCCATATGACCTTAGAACGATTGATAGAACTTGTACTTTTTTAATACGTAGGAAGAAAGGATGTCAGGCAAACAGGATAGCCCCTATAAAATGAAAATCCCGCAAAATCTAAGAAAACGGTTCGACTTTAATTAGATAATGCCTTCATCAGTTCTTATGAGAATATTGGCAATCTCAAAGTATACACACCATCAAGGTGCAGATAGAGTTGTTATATAAAACCTTTACCTGCATCTCATTGGTATATACTTTGAGATTGCCAATATTCACATAAGAACTGATTGATGGCATTTTCTATTTAAAGCCGAAACGTTTTCTTAGATTTGGTTTTCATTTGATAGAGGCTATCCTGTTTGGCTGACTTCCTCTAATCATTGGACAGCCACTTCTCTAATCGACACCTTGTATCTATTAGTTAGACTGATTGAAATATTTGCACAATACAGTTATTACTGTTCCCTAAAAACTTTTTGATGTTTTCTTTCTCTCGACGTCTCATCATCTGCAACCAGTTTCAATTCTTTCATTCTCATATTGTGGTGTTAGGCTTATATGTCCTAATTTTAATTTTATGGTGGAACATTATTCTCACAAAGAAGGAATGTGTGAATTAATGTATTGTTTGAGGGAAATAATCAAAATCAAGAAATGTTTTTTTTTCGTCATGTAGCCTCTTTTTCTTCTGTCCTCGCCTTATTCCCGCGATACGGGGTCGGCGGACCTCCTTTTTCCCTCCAAACTTATCATGCCTTTTTGCGACCGGAAGAAATAGAATAGGCCGGCCCGTCGCACGGTCTGACGCCTGTTGAAGAGAGGAAGGAAGAGACAGACATACAAGAATAGAAGGACTGCCTGTCCCAGCTCGGGTAGCTCGTGGTCGCCACCCACAAGAGGTGGGCCCCTGAACGAGTCCTGTAGCCTAAATAAATAATTTCCAATCACTTTAAGAACAAAAAAGTTGATAAAGTTACGATTGTAGAGCATTTAATTCTCTTTTCAATAATTCATTAAATCCGGTCAAGTACACACATACTTTTGTAATATTGGAAAATTTGAGGAAAATTGTATTCCTCCGAAAAATATAAACACATACATTTCATTAGCCTTCCAATAGGATTGTTTTTTATACTGTGTCGTCGGAAGTGAGGCTAAATGCAAAATTTCCGATACCTAACTGATATGAAAAATTGAATTAATTCAGACATACATAACAAAGTTAAATAAAAAAGTTTAAACAAATGGATCTTTGGATAATTCAATTAACTTAAATATTATTCAATTAATTATTTGAAATAGGTAGGCTTTCTACTATTAAATATTAAGAAATGATTGCTTATAGTAAATTTGAACGGTCAAATTATAATCAATAAACCGATGGCAATAGCCTCAATTCCTGATTTCGTCATGATAAATAACCCCAAAAGAGTATGAATGCATGTATTAGTATTTAATTGAAAACCGTTGTATTAACGTCCACCAACAAAAACAGATCCCAACTGTAATTAAACTTTTACATATTTATATTTTTCATTTAATCTCATTATAATCTTAATCAATATCTTGCTTACAAAAAAAGAAAAATTTGTTTTTTAATTAATATCAAGTTGGTTAATCTGAAATTAAGTAAATAAACGTATTAAGTTAGTTGTCAAATTCTTAATAGAAATGTCTCTGCATTAGTTTCAACTTGAATTTCGCGAGTCGTACGTCAGAAATGCACGTTTGTTCGTTTGCTCTGCTGTTGTCTGCATGCAAATCACGCCAACTCTTTATCTAAAACTAAGACGACACCTTACTTAATTGATACCCTCGGCTGGGGAGGTAATTAGACATCATACTTACCGCTATATGACGTAAGTAATTTATCTATAATGGCGCGAGTGACGTCACGATCGAAGGAACCCACCTTCCGAAATATAATGTAATAAATTAGCATTAGTGTAAATAGGTTGGCGTTGTGTGTGACTGACACACGGCGTTGAATAATTGCTTGGGAAGCTCACTTATACACGCATATATACACGCACACACGGACACGTGCACAGCACGCGAACAACGTTCAACATAATTTATTCCTCAACCGGGAGAGAGAGGGTTGGGAGCTTATAGGCGTCGGAGTTATTAATTTCTTTCGGAAATTAAATTATGTAGCCCAAGAGAAAAATAATATTCAAAAAAAAAAGTATGTTAATATGACAAACTATACTGTGGTAAGTTTTATTAATAAATATTTAAAATAAGCATCCCAAGGGTTGGGTCTAAAGGGGGGGGAATGGACGGCGATTCGATTTTTAATTAAAATAACATCTTTTACTTTGAAACTTTTTCCCTTTCCACAAAATTAAATACTACCACATTAATATAAAAAAAAAACACAATTATTTTTTAATTTCAAACTTACCTCCCCTCCCCGTCGTCGGAGATAGTGACAAATGTCAATAATATTAATCTTAAAAACCAAAGAGGTGTGCGTTGGGAGTTCTAGACAGTCTTATGAATATATATTTTTTAATTTGTCTTTTTCGACTTCTGAGGCGATTTAGATCCCGTCCATATATATATATATATATATATATATATCAATTGATTGGTATCCAATGGATCAATCCAATTGAAATAAATTTTTTCGCCTGCGAACTCTCGACCTATAGCACTAAAATCTATTATATGAATATTGATTTAAATCAATTTCATACCACTTTGTATCACTAAATGTGCCCAGATCATTTGTATCGTAAATAAAATATTTTAAGTATAGTTTAATGTGTCTATAGAGCCCCCAGATGCCGAAAAGAAAAAAAAAAATTTAATTTATTTTATTTTTATTCTTCTCTCTCGATAACTTAAATTTAAAAAAATGTAGGCCTATAGAAAGATTTATTAAAAAATATTAAATTTTTTTTAATTAAAAAAATTTAATTAAAAACACTAGGTTATATAAGTTTCAAAAATCTTTAATTTTTAAAATTAAAATTTTATTTAGGGTCCTGGCATTCTTATTTAAGCCCATTTGGTATTCAAATGACTTGAATAAAATAATCGGACTGCCTGAGATTCGAACCCACAATCTTTGGTATACAAGACCAGCACGCTAACCCCTACACCAAGCCCGAGGGCATTTGAAACTTATAATATAATGTTTTTTAATTTTCCTAAATACCAATCAGCCTTGAGGACATATTCATGGCATATTACAAGAAGTAAAAGATTATCTATCACTAATTTATATAAAAAAATATTTAATGTATTTTAGTATTATAATGAACTGGTTTTCCTTTTGGGGTAATTTTTTTTTAAAATGGAGGAAGAAAACAACCGAGACGATCCCATTGAAGTATTCTGTCCCAAGTTTTTCGTGTTTTAATTTACCTCAACATCCCAACTCGTACATTTTGTCAAAACTCAATTGTAGATTGTGACTTAAAAAAAGTAATAAATTCAATTTTTTTTTTTTTTTTTTAATAAATAAATAGATTTTATTTTATTGATGGGAAAAGGGCTACGTTGAATTCGTATTTAATAATAATCCGAAAAGTAATAGCTATTAAGAATATTTTTTAGCTTTTCAATATAAAGGACTGAAAGATGATTTGGTTGAAGAGCAGAGGCGATTCCTTTTAGATTGCGGCAAACATTCCATTTCCGCTTTTGGATGACAAGCAACGGCTGCTGAGCCAATAATAAGATCGTAATGCATGATTTCGTCAGCATTCACACAGGCATGCAAATAAGATATGTGGAGTCCCCCAATGGATGGATGGTTGGTTTTGGGGTTAGTAGAGAGACATAATTCACAACACTATCATAATAATTTATTATAAACTAGCCATTACCAGGACCAAATGATCGATTATATGGCCATATTATTTATTAGTAAAATCCAGCTATTATTTTTATTTTCTATTTAATATCATTTCTATCTAAGAGGAGGATAAAAAAACCAGATGGTTTTTTGTTGATCCTCACTCTATTTAATGTAAAATATTTCCAATGGTTATAGGCCTAAAACAATCCATCTTCTGGGCAGGTAATGGATTTATGGTGCAACTGAAATATTTACCAAATTAAATGGAGTGAGAGTTGACTAAATACAAAGTATCGACTGGTTTTTATTCC